>CAJVPN010000410.1:0-28820 GCA_910592215.1 Entrophospora candida
AATTATAAATTCTTTTGAATAAAATAAATAGAACAAATTTTTTTGGAGGTGCAAGAAAAGAGTCTAGGCTGACTACTACTTTAATTGATGATGAAAATAACGAATTTAATTTATTTAATTTGTTAAATGATCAACATGTAAATCAAAATACACTTTATGAAATTAAGATCAAGGTAATTATAAAGTACCAAATTATTGTCATAATTATATAACACTATCATTTATATTAGAAACTTTTTGTTTTCTCTGCCCAAATATTAGTCAACCTATTTGAAAAGTTGCTTATTAAACATTGGAGTTATGAAAACTTTCAGTGTTGAAATAAAATGTGAAGCATCAAGATCTAATGACTGTGACAGTGACAATGAAAACAGACATTTTTTATTATTTTCAGCAATTGATGTTTATGGAAGAAAAGAAGTACAATGCAATCTCTTATTTATTTATTATTTTAAAATGATGTTATTGTTTATATTTCTCTTTATCTAACATTATTCTACCCTAGTGCAAAATTCCAATTGCATGTCCTCTAAATCATCAGGGACTAACACCATCATTTAGGTAATTTATATATATATTTCATAATCTTTTTAAATTTTATAATGATAATAAAGATTATTATTAATATTAATAGTTATAAAAACCTGTGTCCACAACAAATTTTACCAATGATGCCAAGAGAAATAAATGCAGAAATAATTATTAAAGAAAATGGAATTATGTTGATCAGGGTTAGTCAAAAATTTATTCCATTTAAAATAAATAGATATAATAATAATAGTAAATATTAAAAAAAAATATCAATTTTTTTAATTAGGTTCCTATAAGTGAAAATTTGAATGTTGAATATACAGTAACTATATTATAATTTATTTATTTTTTATTTCTAAAACAAACCATAATATATATTTATTTATTAACAAATTTTTATTTCTTGAAATAGTTTTTTCCTTTAAGCAATGATAATTGATTTAAATACATAGCTATGAACCTATACACTATGATTCAACAAGAAAATTCAACATTTTCGGAATCATATCTTGATAATTTTTTTTACACTTATAATTGTCTTAAAACTTAGCAAAATTTGTTTAATGCTTCTGATTTGCTTATTAAAAAAAAAAGTTTAAATTACCCTCACTTGAATGCCATCATTCTCATCCTGTTGTAACATAATCAATCTCCCAAAAAATTTTCGCAAAATCTAATAATTTAATATCTTTCGTTCTCTTTCTTAATTGTTAACTATATGAAAACATCCATGATACCTCTTTTTATTGTAATTAATACCATTTATATTTGAAGTTTATGATTATAGATAATCTACAAAAAAAATTTAGAAAACACGCATAATGTCTATTGTTAAAGAAAAAAACTATTGAATCACAAACCAAAAATTTATTTAGAGATGAATTAGTAGACCTTTGTAGGACAGGGTGAATATTTTTTTACTCACTAAGTAGTTGTTGAGTTGTTATGCATCAGGATTAAAAATGGAGAAATTGAAAGCACGTCATTGCCACAGCCTGCGAAAGTTGCCAGTAGGTAATCAGATACAATGTTATGATGGACGATCTGCTGTGAACGTTCTTTCTCCTCCCGAAAAGCTGGCCGATCAGGTGTCAGAGCCTGAGACAATAGGATATATGAAAGCACATCGTGACTACGGTTTGTGAAAGCTTCCGGTTAGGTGGTCAGACTTAACGTATAGTGACAACGTTCATCAACGTTCATTTTGCTTCTTTTATTAATTAAACCGGAGATTTGTGAATGTAAAAATAAATGTATTATAAATTCATTAAATAAATAAAAACTTTTATTAAATTTTTAATTTATTTAGTGGTTTGTAAAGTTGGTCTGAAAGAAGTTGGTGAATTTGAAGGTGTTATTAACTAGTTTTAATTATGAGGCTTGAATTCTAATTCCCTTTATAAGTAGAAGAAAAACAAACAATTTTACGAAACGATCACAGGTTTTCATTTGCCATTATTCAAGGTAAAAAAAATATTTTAAAGGTTCGAAAGTATTGTCAGCAGTTTGGTTCGTGTGAGGTGCTTTTTTTTTCATTAAAAAATTACAATTAAATTAGTTAAATTTGAAAAGATGCTTATTTTTATATTTGTATTTATTTTTTTTTTAAATCGAAATATTCTTGGCGAAATTGTAAATCTGGAAGACCACCAGAAGTTGTATAACAACATTGTCTTAAAAAATTATTAAAATACTTCTTTATTTGCCTTGTTAGGAAAAAACCATTCTATTTTTTAAAAGATAAACTTTTAATTTCGATTTCGATTTCATGTTATTGTATTAACCAATTTTATACTTATTTGTAATGTATCTTTATGATCGATCTGTTTTCTTGAATAAGATTGGTTTTCACTAATAAATCATTAATAATTATTCAGTATATAACGAATTCTAAGATTTATGTATATTCAAATTAGTTCTCTCGAATAAAATAATAGTTATTAATAACAAGTTTCGACTTGATAAACTCGTATCAAATTAATTCCTAAACCATTCATTGGTAAGGGATTATTTGGCAAAAAAAACTTCTCACGAATCTGTTCCAAAACTAGATTTTTATTAGGCGTTAATAATTATTAATCTAATTAAATAAAATCACTGAGGTTGTTATTCCCCGTGACCTGTCACGGGGACTATAAAAGATCTCAGTGATAACGAAATATATATAATCTACAAAATAAATGCATTCTGACGTACACATGACGACGACAACAAAATTTGGAAATTGACCATATATAAACGTAAAAATTTAAAAATTTAAAAATTTAATGGAACGTTTGACCATATAAACGTTGGAAATTTAAAAAAAAAAAAAAAAAATAAATTTTAAAATTAGAATCCGGTTAGAATTGAAAAATTAATAAAAAATCCGTTTTGACGTATGCGTGACGAAGCACGAAAAAAAAAATTCAATTGAAAATTATATAGAACGTTTGAACATGTACATGTTGAAAATTAAAAATTAAAAATTAGTTGAAAATTTAAACAAGAAAACCAAATCAGTGAATGACAAAAAATAATGCATTCTTATTCTTACCATATAAACGTTGGAAATTTAAAAAAAAATTTAAAATTAGAATCCAGTTAGAATTGAAACTAAAATAAATAAAAAATCCGTTTTGACGTATGCGTGATGGAGCATGAAAAAAAAAAAATCAATTGAAAATTATATAGAACGTTTGAACATATACATGTTGAAGCAAGAAAACCAAATTAATTAAGGATTTATGTTCCCATGAAACATGTATATATTATATCCTATCATTCGATTACAATTGTAAATTGTAAATAAAGTGCTTGACAACACTATCATTTGGTTATTCTATATAATAATAATATAATAATAATAAATAAAGATAAATCTTGCTATCAATACTATTAAAAATTTACTTATCTACTTATTATCTACTCATCTACACCCCTAATTATAAAATCCACATATAACACCATCATGTCCACTAACAATGACAATAATTCTGAGGCTGCCATCTATGCCGAAAGGCTGAGAACACATGGACGCTTAATGATGCGGGCTGTTCGTGAAAGAGAGAGTGAAGAACACCGAACATGTCGCTTACAGCTACTTTGGGAAAAAAGAAAAAATGAACGTATTATAAATGCTACAATGAGCAGTAAAAAAGCATTGACACCCCTACAAATACCAGTCTTGCGTCATTCCATTGGGAGGATGGAAAAAGTTTGTGCTAACTGCAAGGCACTAATGTGGGTGGATGAAAGGAAGTGCGACTCATCCCGCACTAACCCAAAATTTACTGTTTGCTGCTCTAATGGTAGGGTGCAACTCCCTCCTCCCGAACCATTGTACTCTCTTCTTTTTGGATCCAACGCATGCTCATGTCAATTTCGAGAAAAGATCCGAGCGTACAATTCCGCCTTAGCATTTACATCTATAGGTGCTCACATTGATGAGCAAACTGCAGGTACTAAAGTTATCTACCTATATGTATCATATATGGGGCATGGACAATAGAAAGGGACCAAACATCAAAATCACGATTTTGAGATAATTGAAAAAAAGATCTGCATTTCAAGTAATTACCTATTGTTTTTAAAAACCTTAACAGAAAATATCTCAAAATTTTATTAAGTAATGTGGGTATTGTTCTTAAGCTAAAATTGTTCCTTGCAACAAGTTACATATATATATGGCATCAACTCAAAATCATGATTTTTGACGTTTGCCCCCTTTCTATTGTCCATGCCCCATATATGTATCATTCCATCAATTGATGTTATTTTGTGTTTTTGTGATTCATTACTGAAACCTGCTTATGTGTGATATTACTATTACAGGCATTTACACCTTTCGCATTCATGGAGAGATGTATCACAATATTGGATCTCTTCTCCCATCAAACAACAATACACAACCACAGTTCGCACAAATTTACTTCTATGACACCGAAAATGAACTTCAAAACAGGTTGAATGTGATGCCTCAATTAAATAAATCCTACTGTACTGGCAGAGCTTCAGGATATGCTCCATAGGACTAATCCTTATGTTTCCATCTTCCAACAGGCCTGTGACACCTGGCTCACTAATCCAGTCCTGCCTATCTCCATGATTATCAAAAACTCTCGCACTAATGATCCACGTTGATACAACATTCCCACTGCTAATGAAGTTGCAGCTATTGTAATTGATGCTGATGATGAAAATGTAGCTCCTACCAGAGACATAATTCTTCGACTTCAGGAAGGTGGTCTAAAACGTACACTCTGTTACATTATGTGCTTCTTTTTCCCCATGGAGAAGATGGATGGCATTCACACATTCCTATCTGCGATATCCATGATAATTCATGCTCTCCTGTTGACCAAACAGACCAAGCTGAGAATAGGGATGACATTTATGAAGACCAACTACCTATCACTGAAGCCAAGAAAGTCACTCAATTAGAATATTATTCTTATCGTCTTCAAGTACATGAAGGAGAAAGTAGGCATCTACACCAATCTGGCTGTCTGTTTCAACAATATGTGGTAGATGCTTACGTAAGCATTGAACATAATTGTTTGAATTGGTACAGACAAAACCAGAACAGAATCCGCTCTGAGTTATACCAAGGTACATAAGCTATATATATATACGTGTGTGTGTATGCTCATTTACTTATTTGACACAATTCTTATAATACCTTCTGTAACAATCAGGTTTACAGGATGCTATATTCCGATCTGATACAGTTACTGAAAATGTGGGAAGAAGAGTTGTACTTCCATCTTCATTCACAGGTGGACCACGCCAAATGCACCAATTGTACCAAGATGCTATGGCAATTGTGCGCTCATTCGGTACTCCAGACCTCTTCATCACATTCACATGCAACCCAAAGTGGCCTGAAATCACACAAGAGTTACTTGAAAATCAAAATGCAGCTAATCACCCTGACTTGACCTCCCGTGTCTTCAACATAAAGTTAAAAAAGCTACTACAGGATCTTATCAAAGATGGTGTTTTTGGGAAAGTGGTTGCACATATATCTATGTGGTTGAATTTCAAAAACGCGGATTACCTCATGCACACATCCTTATTATCTTGGCAAGTATGGACAAACCTTGCACAGTAGATGACATCGATAAAATGGTTTCTGCTGAAATCCCAGATCAAGAAATCTATCCTTTAGCATATGAAACTGTCACCACTATGATGATACACAGTCCATGTGGAGCTTTAAACCCAAAAGCTCCCTGCATGAAAGATGGCACATGCTCAAAACGCTATCCCCGTGAATTTAACACTACTACCATCATGGATGATAATGCATATCCTACTTATAGAAGACGAAATTATGGTTGCTTCAACATGTATATGTTCAATGTTCTGTATAATTTTCAATTGATTTTTTTTTTTCGTGCTCCATCACGCATACGTCAAAACGGATTTTTTATTTATTTTAGTTTCAATTCTAACTGGATTCTAATTTTAAATTTTTTTTTAAATTTCCAACGTTTATATGGTAAGAATAAGAATGCATTATTTTTTGTCATTCACTGATTTGGTTTTCTTGTTTAAATTTTCAACTAATTTTTAATTTTTAATTTTCAACATGTACATGTTCAAACGTTCTATATAATTTTCAATTGAATTTTTTTTTTCGTGCTTCGTCACGCATACGTCAAAACGGATTTTTTATTAATTTTAGTTTCAATTCTAACTGGATTCTAATTTTAAATTTTTTTTTTTTTTTTTTTAAATTCCAACGTTTATATATGGTCAAACGTTTCATTAAATTTTCAATTTCCAAATTTTGTTGTCGTCATGTGTACGTCAGAATGCATTACTTTTATTTTGTAGATTATATATCACTGAGATCTTTTATAGTCCCCGTGACAGGTCACGGGGAATAACAACCTCAGTGATTTTATTTAATTAGATAGATTATTTAATTAGATTATTGCATTTTTTGAACGAATCACGAAATCGTAATTTTTTGAAATTTGAGCGCGTGGCGCAGCAATAAGAGGTCTTTAGACCTAACCATACGACAATTTTAGATTTTCCCAGAACTATACGTGTAACCGATCCAATTTATTTACTTACCCATTGTAATACAGCAATAATAAATTTTTATGGTGATCATTTCCTTAAATAGATATTGCTACCTTTATAATTGAATTTATTATTTTTTTTTTTTTAATATTATTAAGCTTACAACCCTCATAAAGTAATACCCATATAAAGGTTTGCAATATCTTCACAACCACTTATTAAGGTCTTTTAAGCAATACTCAAAAAAAGAATGTAAGCTTTAAGTGAAAATATACGTGATATTTGAATAAACATAACTTTATATAGAAGTTGCTTTCAACATAAAAAAATATTTGTTGGCAAGCTTTAATGGTGTAGTTTCACTTTACTTTAATAAAGAAGAAAATAACAAACTATTTTAAAAAATATTTGGTTACACGATTTTCCAATTGAATAATAACAATAAATGTATAATTTAGAACGAAAACGCGTAGATAGTAGTTTGGTTGCTTTTTACAAATCTGACAACCCTCGTTGTATATAGCAAGATCAGCAATAAATAAGAGGTCCTTTATACAGATCATCTGACATATGCTACACATAGTAGCTAAAATTTTTTTTGTTATTAATTAATTATCAATTTCTCAAAAAAAAATTCACAATGGCTTGTCTTCCTGCTGACTGTCTATCTGAAATCTTTTCATATCTTGAGAATGATATCAATTCACTTTATAATGCTATACTAGTAAATCGACTTTGGTGTGAAAGAGCTGTTAGGTATTTGTGGAAGCAACCATTCTATTTACGAATCAAATCATTCAGAAAGTTAAGTCGTGTATCTCGTAATTCTCCTGAAGGTTTACGAGTTTTTATGAAGCTGGCAAATACTTTATTACAATGTATTCAATATAACCAAAAAAGATCTAATGGAGACATAAGGAACGCGATATATGTACTCAAGTTTGATTATATATCATTCATACGTAGACTGAATTTCTATCATTTAAGGATTGTGCTTATGCAATGGGCAAGGTTTTTAAGAGCCAATCCAGAAGAATTTGACACAGAACTTGTCATTGAAATATTGCAAAGAAGAAACACTAGAAAGTTTGCAGAAAAATTTTTAAGTGATAAGGATAATTCTATTTTAGTTCAGATCATTGAAACCATTGAGAGATCATTAATTTTACAGATTCCTAATTTAGAATGTTTCTCGATATATGAACCAAGCCTTAACACAAAATTATTTTGGAATATTCGTAATAATTTATATTTTATATATCCTGAAGGTGACCTTGAATGTTTCTCACGGTTGACTAATTTTGAATGGTCTGCTAGAACTACTAATGGAGAAAACTTTTTAAGAAAACTTTGCAATGTTGCACGCAATCTTAAGGCAATTAAGTTTGATTGGTATGAAGATTCATTTTTAATGTTCTTCACTAAAAACACTAAAAACGATGAAATATTGATAGATTTAATAAAGTCGCAAAAATCATTACAAGAATTTCATTTTTCAAATTATTCAATGGACATGCTTCCAAGTATAGTCACGGGTCTTAAATTTCAATCAGAAAATTTAACAAAAATAGTTCTGAAAGACATTATATTTAAGAATTTGGAGTTTCTTAATTTTATATTAAATTTGAAGAATCTCCAAGATTTAATTATCAAACGTTGTGATCTTAAAAGATTCGATCAAAATTGTTGGCCGTTGGAATGGAAAATACCACATTTAATAAAATTCGAGTTTCTTTATAACTATCCATTTCATTTTGTCAGAACTATTTCAGATTTACAAGAATTTGAAGACAAAAATAGCGATCATATTTATGATCATAATAATTCAACTCTCAAAGAAATAAAATTGAATCAACATATTTCCAATCCTGATATTCTGACTTTTTCGAATTTTATTTCAACAAATTGTCCTAATATCAGTAAACTTGAATTGAATAGTTACATTAGTGTCACAGCATTGTCACAAATTTTATCAACTTGTTCAAATCTTGAAAAAATAATAATCAAAGATAAACATTGGTCCATTAGCTTACATAAAGAAACTGTTCATGACGTTGACAAAATCATGAATCAGATCGTGTTAACTAAATTGAAAAAGCTGGAATTGGAAGGAGCATTCTCTTTTAATCATAAGTCATTTGAAAAATTCTTGAATAATTCAACACCTCCGCTTAAAAAACTAATAATAACAGGATCAAGCTGTTTTGGCAATGACCATCTCAAAGTAATAATGGATTTACGCGGAGAAAACCTTAGAAAAGTTCATATATTATCTGCAAAAGACATTAAGAAGACTCTTGTGAATAAAGCTACTCGGATGATAAAAGATTTTAAATACAATTTACTAAATATAAAAACTAGTCAAGATTTAAGAATTCTTCGTTATTCAAAAAATCGAGCTAACAGAAGAAATTAATTTTAATGTTTTTATTTGCTAATCATTTATAAGATTTATCAAATTTAATAAATAAATAATCTCTTAAAAATATTTTGCTAAATTAATAACATTTTGCTGAAAAATAAAAAATTGGCAGAATAGAGCCCACGTTTCTTGTAGTATATTTCATTCGTAAACTTGGATCATAGTACTACAACAGAACTAATGAACAGAAGTACGTATAAACCTTTGATTCTAAGTAGCTGATATCTTAAATATTTTCGATTTGAATGTTATCTTCGCCACTCGTAATAATAATATAAATAAAGTCTTAATAATATTTCAAGTCAAGCTTAAGGTAATTTTATTTTGGTAAATATTGAATTACATTTAAATATACTAAATAATCTTCTCTTCCACACACCTGATTACTAGTACTAAAAGCTTTAAATGTAAGAATTTAGCAAAATCATAAAAATAATCTCAACTTTCGTTAAACTTACATATAGCTCACTCAATAGTTGTCGTCGTTTCGGAATTGTGCAGTGTATATTCTCCACAGCGTACCACTTTCAACTAGTGATTCTCTTTCACAATCCTGCCATTATTCACGATCAACATCGCAGTTAATGCAAAGTATTATCACTTATATACCAATCGAGCTCAAAAATACCAGTGTCAAAATTCTCCAAGTAGTAGACTAATCAGTAGACTTAAAAAAAATTTTCACAATACAATCCGATTTTTTTAAATCTCTTTAGCATTTATAAAAAAAAGAATCTAATAATTTTCTGTCTTCATCCCATTCAAGACATTTAATTACATACTTTCAATAAATTAATTATTTCTATAGTTAACCATTCATCATCAGATTCAATCCGACAAATTTTGTCGCCATGTTAATAAACAATTCATCAACATCATATAATCTTTGAGTATCCTGTGGAAAAAAAAAAACCAGATAGCTCGATAACTCAGTAGCCAGGTAGCTCACATAAATAAAATGGCTTACTAATCCACTATGTACATCTTTTCAATTTTGTGCATTCTTAACAATCCATTTTTACAAAGTCTCTGAATAATTGTGCTAATTTAGTACTTTAAGAATCCTTCTCCATTCAACTTTTATCCAGTTTGGAAGATCAATGAATTAAAAAGCTCACAGGGTATACGTCACTATAAAAAAAGTATGCGACTGTAATGACTTACTATACTCATTTTCAAACTTTCGTCCACATTTCTTCAAGAGTTAAGGTTGGGTTAAGCAGCGAATGTGAAATCTAAAATTCCAATAAAGGATACAAAATGTCGTTCAGAGGATGTTGTTTCAACAAACAGATCATCTTGTATCAATTTACGTTTTTATGTTTGTGAAGTTGCAAGTTGGTTTCAATAATCGTTCCTATTATACTGTGTAGTTTGTTATTCTTCCTCACTAAGGACAAGATTTCTAATTGAGCGAGATCAATAAATACCAATGGTAACAATATATGCAAATTTTATACTTCCTGCCATTTGATTTTTGTATGAGGCTTCTAGAAAATCTACACGACTACTAATCTACTCTCAAAACATAAATAGGTTTGACAATTTAAAAAAAAAATTTGCAACAACATTTGATTGGCCAATAATAAATGATATATCACGGGCAAGATCATCAAATGGTGTGACAAAAAACTTGCAATTTGGAATTGGGATGTTCCCTAGAATTTCAAATCAGTTAGAGATGTGGTAGGTTTTGAAAGCAGAAGCTTTACTAAACCTGGGTGTCCATTTTCCTGGTAACTTTGTGATTATAATTTGTAACTATTGACTATTTTTTTGTAGGCTTGTAAAGCAGTTAAAAATACACATAATACATAGTTTAATGAAAGATCTGCATGATTTACATGTCAAAATGGCTCGATTCCATAATCCCAATTTTAATTGCGTCTGACTCAATTAATTGCATCAAAAAGTCTCCAAATAATCAAAATATTTTTACCACATGAAATAGTGATGCAATTAAAAGGTACAATTCATTTATTCTCTGAAAAAAATATTTCAGAGCCTTGCTAAGGAATATTTTTAATTTAATTCACTTGTAAAGATAACTTCACACATAATAATAAATAAATAAATTCTTTGTTTCACTTATAAAAATACTTTATAGTCGGAAATTAAACAGTAGAGTTTAATTGTCCATTTATCATATCAAAGTGATATAGAACTCTGAAATTTTATTTATTTGCTTTGGTATAAAGCAAAGGTTTTGACGTTGGTTAACCGGTGTATTGTTAACGACGAGTTGTATAGAAAATTTTTAGTTACTTTGACTTCAAATAGTATTTGTGATATTTCCAATAATTAATTCGTTGTAATTAATTTCGTCACCCATAATTAGTTTCGTCACCCGTAATTAGTTTTGTCAACCGTAATTAATTTCGTAATTACGTTTTTAAAGAGAGAAAATGATGATTAATTACAATAGTTACGGATTACGTATTTATGGCAATTAGGTAATTACCATTCATGTATACAATTGATTCCGATATTACTATACTGCTGTCTTTTTAAAGGATTTTCGTTCACTAATTTGTTGTTGGATGATTTTTGCATGCATGATTTTATCATTCTGCATAATTGGGTAAAATCACCGCTCAAGCAAATTTACCACATAATAATAATAATAATTGACTCTTTCAAATCTTTCATTATTATTATCATTATTATTAACAAGTTTACTATCCTTAACTGTTTCTATAACTACTGAGGTTTTTAAACCGATCTTTTACTATAAAAAATATTTTACTAACTAAATTTTCTATTATGATTATTTATATTATTAATATGATCTTGTCATCTCCAAATTTGATTTAGTAATGGTAATTTTACACTTTAAAAAAATCCGTATATTATGTATAAACACATTGTCTCTTATTATTAAAAATTCTGTATATCCTACGCCAATCTCCCATTTTGTCAATAGTTTATTGCATATAAAATACGTATATTGTGGCTTATTTTTACTGCTCATTAAATAACTATTACAGACGATTTATGAATATAAAGGAATACTTATTATTATGATGATGTCAGATGAAAATTAAAACAGTATCCTAAGGAAGGTTAGCGCAAACGACTCAAACTAGGAGCCGGTTAATAACCGGTTAAAATAGGTTAAATATAGATTACGCAATTTGTGATAATGGAAAGGATCGACATGCATCGGTTTAATTGTAGAAGTTAAAATGACAAAACGTCCCACTTAATTGTAAATCGTTGTTTCAGTAGGTGAAACGTGATGTGTGCTTTGAATCATTATCCTGTTGTAAACGCCAGTTTCTATCGTACAATCTCTGTGCAGCAGGCAAAAGCTGAGCCTCCAATATGTTAACGTAATAAGGTCAATCCATAATATAGGTAAGGCAAAACAACATCCACATTATCGGTTAATGGAGAGTAAAAGTGAAATACAACTAAATTGATTTACTACCTATTGAAATCTTTGTAATTGTCATCATAATGATCATATATTTGCTTTAGTGTTATTAGCTCTATTATTATTAGGTGTTGGCGCCGTTAACCGGTTAACCACCATTTATTAACTTTTTTTATATATTACATTCAATCCTCGTCACAGAGGATTTAAGTATTGTCCCCTTATTAATTAAAACGTTTGTCATGACGGATTTTATTAATAATAATAAATTTGTTACACGGATTTTTGATGGGGGTCTTTCTATATGGATACAGCAGATTCACGTGACATATAAATGTCCAAATTACCCAAATCGATAATAATAGTTGGAGGAAAACTGCAAATTATCCCTTTGGAAAATGAAATATCTAATAATGAAATTGAAGATTCAAGAAATATAATTGAAGAGATTTCAAATAAAGAAAAAATGATGTTAATAATATAATAATTGTTGAGAGTAACACTTGTCTAAAGTTTCAACGAAAGATGCCGTAATTTCCTTTGAGGCAGGTTTTAATTTTCTTCAACAAGGTGATTTAGAAATAGGTTATAAAGAATTTAAAGCATTTTAACAATTGAAAAAAGTGAAATTATTAGATAATGAAAAACTAATACAACCAAATATTTCAACAAATAATTTTCATTTCCGCATGTATGTATTATTCATTTATTCATTTATTCATTTATTCCTGTATTTAGTTTATTAATAACGAACACTAATTAAATTTCTCTATAACGAATTTCCTTTTGTCACCCGTCTCAATTTTTTATAATTAATTTCTTTCTCTATAACGAACAAAAGCAGAAAATACATATAATGGACTATATTATTAAAATTTTTTTACCGATTATCTCCAATTTTGCCGCTGCGGATTTCTTGTTATAATAATAATAATGATAATAATAATAATAATAATAACGGATTTTTTTTGGCTGGAACCATGAATCCGCTGTGGCGAGGTTTGACTGTAATCATTTAGCATCTATTAAGTGCATAATAATAAAATTCAACGGGCGCGTGATTATTTTGTAAGTAATGAACTAGAGGCCTGCAACGGGCCGGGTCCCGCAATTTTACCCGGACCATACCCGGATTGCGGTATGGGTTTGGACGTCTGTAGTATATTTTTATCGGGTACGAGTTTGGATATGGGTTTGATTATGAATGGGTGCGGGTTTGAATAACCCGGATGTTTATGCAACCTGGAAATATTAATTATTATTGTATTTCTAAAAATTAGAAATGAAATTCAAATTAACCAATCAGAATTTTGTATCCAAATTTTTATTATTTCACGCGCGCGAATTAAAATTCATGATTTATATTGGCTTTATTCTTTGATCCTCGGATGAAGCAGTTGAAAATTTTGGAATCTTATGCTGAATGGGTAAAAAATAAAATAAGACACCAGTATGAGATTCTTTCGTTTCAACTTGCTAGTGATAAAAATAATGGTAGTGGTGGTGAAGGTGATATAAGACCTATTAAAAAAAAAACTAACGTTGATTTAACAGATTTTAGTTAGTTTTATGATTCAGATAATGATGAAACTGAAGAAAATGAAATTGATAAATATTTGTCTTCAAAAGTACAAAAGGAATTGGATTTAAACATTTTAGAATGGTGGAAAGCTCATCAAGATCATTATCCAAAACTATCAATATTATGTTCTTATTATTTATCAATTCCTGCCTCTAGTGCACCCAGTGAAAGGAGTTCAGTGCAGCTGGTTTAACAATAAATGAATCCCGATCAAATTTAAGACCAAAAACAGTTGATAGTGTTCTTGTTTTACGTAGTGTTTTCAATAGTAATTCTTAATTTAAAATTTTTTATTGTACTTTTTATATTTTTTTAAATAAAAAAAGATATGAGTATATTCCGGATTTGGTTAAAATTTGGAATTTTTTTTGGGTATGGGTTGGTTTGAATATAAAATTTTGAGAAACGGGTTTGGGTACGGGTACAAAATTTTTGATATTAATATTAATATCATGCGAGTATGTATATGGGTTATCCATGCAGGTCTCTATAATGAACGATTGATTTTACCAGTTAGAAATTTTCACGTGACTAATTAACCGATTAAAGAATTTTTGCGCGGTGCCAACCTCATTATTATTGTAGTTTATTTATTAAATATAACAGTTGATTCATAATGAGCAGACATAAGAATTCTTTATTATTTAAAAGAAAATAAGTCGTCAAATGACAACAGACTAACATTTTTTGTACACATTAAGATCATAAATTACATGATTGTGTGATTTTTTATTAATCTCCGCTTAAATAAAATATTAAAAAAAAATTTTATATATATTTAACCCTAAACCAAACAAATAAATTGACTTTTGTTTCAGGGGCCAGATAGAAATATTCTAATAATCGTTAAAAGAAAAATAGTGATATATAATCCAATCCAGATGATTTCGTTGCTTGTGTTACCCATTCCAAGAAAAAATTAAACTCAGCAGGAAATGGAAGGATGCAAAGCAGATGAAGGGCAAATGGCGACTTATAATTAAATATATATTGTATTTTGCTATAAAAATTATTAAAAGAATGGCTTTACGTTGAAATTGGGTTGGCCTAAAATCATATGATGATCAAAGATTGGAAGATTAATTTGCTTATTTTTTTTCCAATTATCTGATGTAAAGTACCATACTAGCTTTGTATAGAGCTATTAGTAAAAAAATACAAAACCGCCTCATTCCCACATATATATTCCGAGGTCCTGGTAAACCAAATATCGAGAATTTTATATGAAAATCTGTAATATCAAATTTTTATTATTATAAGCGGATTTGGTTCTGAAATTTTATCCGTAAAATCAATGTCCACCGGTAAATCGAGACGCACTGTATATTGCGCTTATATTTTAATAAAATAAACAAGTAAACATGTTATCAAAGTCTCCTTCTTGGAACTATTTACACATTATTTTAGAAATGCGCTGAGATTATATTATTATATGGGTGGGCATTAACAAATAATAATTATTACTATTACTGACTGTTATCCAAAAATTCGTTGAAAGAGATGAAAATGCCCAAAAGAAAAATGGCGACAACTAAAAGGTAGCAGAAGAAGAGATAATTGTGTTATTTGTGTTCTAAAAATAACTTTCAAGCAATCACGTGCCCATCACTTACAGCAGTAAAAGATAAATTGTAGGAAGTGGATAAAAATGAATGTATGGGTGGATAATGGATAAATGAAATTTAAATAGATTGAGCCCTACCATTGATCTTTGTTCTAACTCCATCTCAACAAACTTTTCTGAAAAAATTCAAAAACTTTATTTTTTTATTTCAAAAAAATGAAAAAGCTTCTTCTATATACTATATAAAAATTCGAAACCCTGGAATATTCTGTGGCATTGTTTGTTTACAGAAAGCTCCACATAATGTCAAACTTGTATTTCATCCTGTGTTTAATTTCATAGTAAAAACCTTTTATGGGTTGAAATCTACTGATATGGTAAATTGAATTGTAATTAAAATTAAATATGGCGGGAGGAAAATTGTGTGACGCCAAATATATTTTTTAAAAATGAGGGTAATGTCATTTTATCCCCGTTTTATCAATTTTTGAACTTTTGTATGACAACCAAATTAACCTGTTTTTTAATTAAAGAAAATTTGTAATTAGTTTCATAATAAATTTAAAAGTTTTAAAAAACGTTACATTCAAACCCGGAAAAAAGTAATTTAACGCAATTTTTTAAAATTCTATATAATAGAATTCTAAATGACGCATATGCACAAAAATTCAGAACGCACAAAATAAATTTTTGTTAAAGATATAAGTTTGGTGATCCCAATCTTTATAAATAATACAAATCTTTTTTCTTTTCTTTCTCCAGTTGCTCAAACAACATTGGAACATCATTAATAAGTTCATTCTTAAAGTAACTCAAAATTTGTTAACACCCATATAATCTCTGCGCATTTCTAAAATAATGTGTAAATAGTTCTAAGAAGGAGACTTTGATAGCATGTTTTACTTGTTTGAAGGACAATTTATATATCCAATTTATAAAAGATCTTGATTATGTGATATTTAGAAAAAGGGTTTAAATGTCCATATATATACTTTGCATCCATTCAATATCATTCAATATAGATGCTTTTTTTGCTTCAAATATTCTTGCAGAAGGATCAAGTAAGTGTCAAAAAATGTTCATTACGAAATGTAGTGATATATATGAGACCATTTTAATCGTAAAAGAATTTGATTTACGTAATATTCGTACTCGAAAACTTTATCCTGAGAGGGTGTTTTTTGTGCTATAAACTGTATTACAAACTAAGATAGCTAAATGATAACTTGGAATTTTTATTTTTATTTTTATTTTGATAAAAATAAATTTCTATTAATAGTCAGATTGTAGTGTCATATATATATATATGCAACAAATTATTCCCGTTATAATAACAGCTCGTTGAATGACATCCGTCATAATGACATGTAAAAGTATTGATTAAATAGGTTAATTAGCTTGTGAACAATTAATTGATTGTAAAATTGTAATTTTAATAAAAATTATTGATTGTTTTTGAATGACTGTTCTTTATTAAAATCGTAATTAATTTTTTTTATTTTAAAAATGAGTTCAACATTTGCATCTTCATCCAAGAAAAAAACTATGTAAGCGTGCTCGAGATAAATTAGCCATGAATCGGGTTTTAGAGATGCCAAACAAATTAGTTTAGATTTTTATGCTTCAAATAAATAACTAATTTAAAACTATAATATAATAATAATGATCCTTGTATATGAACTTCCGTTATAATGACATTCTCGCCATACTGACATTTTTTGCTTGCACGGATAGTGGGTGTGTATAATTCGAATCGTGTAACAACCCATGTTTTAAAAATATCTAAAGCAAATTAAAATTCCACATTAAAGCTTTCCGATGAATATTTTTTATATCAAAAGGAACCTTCTATCTAAAGCTAGGCTTTTATTTTCAATTTTGCTGTAAATGTCTCTAGAAGATGTAAAATAATTTAGGGTGTATGTTATTGAAGCACAACAATTTTTCAATTATAAAAACAATAAACAATATAAAAAAGATGGTCAATTGATTTAATTATTTAAAATTAAATAAAAAAAAAATGAATTTTAAACCGTTCAAGTAATATTTAATTATTATTTAAATGAAATAAAATGAAATAATAATAATATATTTAAAATGAAATTTTAATTAAAATAATAATAATATATTTAAAATGAATTTTAATTAATAATATATTTAAAATGAATTTTAATTAATAATGTATTTAAAATGAATTTTAATTAATAAAATTAAAAATTTTGGGAAACGACCATTTTGAATATCAACACTTACTAAAATTAGTATTAGGTTTCAAAATTCAAACAGGGATAAAATAATGTTACCTTCATTTTATAGTGCTTTTTTTATGTTTAGGATTGCCCTGCATAATTAAATAGAGTTTTCCAATAAAATTTCCCAAATTGTTAAAAAAAAATAGTTTCTATAGTTTACTCGGAATGTACGGTAACACAATCAATCAAACTATATTAAGTAAATTAGTATCGTTTTTTATTTTCAAAATGTGTCATTATTGTTTTCTAAATTTAGTCGAAGGCGGGGTGATGATAATAACTTTCCCTTCACTAACCATGTAATTATATTGGTCCATTGTATAATGAATGATGATAGAATAATAAAACCTCATTTCGTCGTTGTGCATTTTTAAATCAATTATTGGATTAATTCAAAGTAGGTATGTCATTATGTGATACAATAAACAAATAATGTCAAAAATTTGCATACAATAGCAAATATAAAAAAAAAAATGATACGATATGATTTCATCATAGCAAGTTTTTTTCTGGGCATTGTTCATAATCGTTACACAATATCCATTTCTTTTTAAAAGGCGTCAAAAGATTTCCCATATTAGATTATTATATTAACTTTCGAGATTTCTTCCAAAGTTGTAAATTGGCGTGGAATTTTCTTTTTTCAATGAGACTTGTATATATATATATAGATATTATTTTTTTTTTTTTTTTGTAAAAACTGAAAATATTTTTTTATTTCTCATTTTTTTACCTTTCCAATTGATAGATTTTTATTTAGAATTTTATTGTTTATTAGAAAATTGTATTATTAGAAATTATATTTATAGATAGATTTGTTAAAGAAACATTTTAGAAATAAAAATATGAAGAATTTATCAAAATTGTTATCATCAATGATAATAATCTTGGCATTATTAATCTTTAGCTTTGCGATATGTCAAACATCAAGTGTAATTTTGAATTCACTGATGAGTGGATCTAAGATTATGAATAATGTTTTTATTGTACAACATACTGGTACGGGAAATGAATCTTTGGCGATTCTTTTAAGTCAAATCGACGAAAAAGGAATACAATACACAATTCGTCAAAAGTTAAATATATTACAAGCTGTGTCGATCAAATTGAATAATGCTAGTGATATCAATACAATCTCTGATTTACCTATTGTCAATACTGTTTGGCGAGTTGTAAGTTAAATTTTTCTGAAAATCTTGTTAATTAATAAAGTGGTTAATTTCTATAAAATTTTTTAATTTGTTAGAACAAATATAATACAAGATCTTTCTTTGCTGATGATGTAACTGGTGTATCATATGCTAAAAACAGATTAGGATTAACTGGAAATGGTATAAAGGTATTTAAATAAAAATTCTTTTTCCTTTAATATTTTTTAATGTTTCATATTTTAATTTTCTTCTAATAATTTAAAAAAATATTCTTTCATAAAAGGTTGGAATTATTGATGGAGGTATTGATTATAAACACCCAGCATTTGGTGGTTGTTTTAAAACAGCTGGATGTAGGATTCAATTTGGTACAGATCTCATTGGAAGTGGTAATAGTGATGATCCTGTTGCTGATGATGACCCATTTGAACCTTGTGATGGTCATGGAACTTATGTAAGTGGAATTATTGGCGCAAACGATTCAACAACACATTTTACTGGTGTTGCTCCTAAAGGTAAAAATAAAATCTTTCGATTATTAAATCCTGTAAATTATTTCAATTGGTTAATTAATATTTTTCCTCCTTCCAAAAATAAAATAATTATTAGCAATCCTTGGTGTTTATAGAGTAACAGACTGTTCTGGAGGCACAGGAGATGATCTGATCATTAAAGCAATGGAATTTGCTGATAATGATGGAATGGACATAATAAATATGTCACTTGGAGTTTCATTTGATGGTTGGCCTGAAAATCCAACTGCTGTAGCCGCCTCTAACTTGGCAAAAAAAGGGGTTTATGTAATTACTGCTGCTCCTAATGATGGTTTTAGTGGACTTTTTAGTAGTGGATCTCCCGACTCTGGAAAAGATGTTATAACTGTTGGTTCTGTAAATGATTTCAAATTCATTACAAATTACTTGGTGCCAAGTACTCAACCAAAGAAAAAGATTGCTTATTTTACAAGACGTGTGGGATTGAAATTCGACCTTGATGGTCCATTAAAGATTGTCCCAACCAGTGATGCTAAAGATCCAGTAGATGATGCTTGTAATCCAATTGCTAAAAATCTTACTGGAAAATTGGCATTGATAAGACGAGGTGGATGTTTCTTTGACGATAAAGTTAAAAATGCTCAAATGGCTGGTGCACTAGGAGCCATCTTCTACTTCAATGTAACGGGCCCTTTTAAACCAGTCATTAGTTCATCTAGTGTACCAATTGCAATAATCTCCAAAAATGACGGTGAATATCTAATAAAACAATTCCAACATAGCAAAAAAAACAGACGCAACCAATATAACTACAATCACAATCGACGATTGAGCGTAACATTCCCCGATAAAACGGCTGTTTTCAATGACTTAGAAGGTAATAATCCTGTTGATACAAGTTCTTGGGGTCCCACTTTTGAATTAGATATTAAGCCGGAAGTAATGGCTCCCGGTGGTAAAATATTCAGCACGTTACCTGTTCAATTTGGTTCCTATGGAACTTTCTCTGGTACATCTGCCGCTGCCGCTTATACCTCAGGCCTTGTCGCTTTATACTTGGAAAATTTTAGAAAAAATCCACGCAACAAAATCAATATTGATCCACTCATTTTAAAAAATATTCTGATTTATACTGCGGAACCATATAAATCTTCAAATGATGGAAACCATAAAAATGATATCGTTCTGCCAGTCACCAAGCAAGGAGGCGGATTAATTAATCTTGAGAGAGCGTTAAATACCAAACTTTATATAACACCAGGAAAATTATCGCTGAATGATACAGTCAGATTCTCTGGTACAGCAACAATTAGCTTGACAAATTTCAGTCATAAAACAATGAAAATCACATTGGATCATTTACCAGCCGGATCCGTTAGAGGTTTCTTCAATGATACTATTGTTAATACTGGAGATATGTTGATCAATAAATTTTATGCTAAAGTGACATTTCATAAAAATACAATCAAATTACGTCCAAGAGAAACAAAATCAATCCAAATAAGAATCAAAGAGCCTTCACAATTATTGCCAAGCGAATTTGGATTATATTCAGGATTCATAATCGTCAATGATGAATGTAATCATGAAACTTACAGCGTACCTTATCAGGGATTAAAGGGAAATTTGACTACAATGAATCTAATTTCAAGTAATCCTGCGTCACCATTCTTGTTATCATCTGATTTTAATGAATTGTACAACGAGACTGAAGAAGCAACCTATACATTCCAAGATGATTATGATAATATACCGAAGGTCTATTTCAGATCCAATCTTGGTACGTCACGTTGGGTCTTGTATGCCACTGTGGCGAACGAAAATATTTTGGAAACTGTGTTTATCGATACCTATACATCTCGCACTTCAAATAATGAGAATAATAATTATACGAACCGATTCACTGAGTTAAGATGGGATGGGACGGTTGCTGTAAATAATCGAAATAATGTTAGACGTACGCTACCAAATGGCCGGTATCAGTTAATTCTTGAGGAATTGAGACCTTTTGGCGATGTAAATAATCCAAATCAATATGATCGTTGGCGATCTCCAATAATAGTAATAAATAGAGATATATAATTAAATATTCTTGTTAAATATTCTTATTTGTAAATATTTATTTATATTATACATATTTATTATATCCATTTATATATTGAATTTTATTTAATTTAAACAACATTAATCACGTGAAATAAATAAACAAATAATATATAATAAATAACAAAAAATTAATTAAAATTTTTTATTTGGAAAAAAAGAAGTAACACAACTGCATACACGCGTGCATAATATATATTATTGTATACTTCATGTTTATTTCTCACAAAAAACAGTCACTGCTCTCCCGTCAATTATTCTCATTTTACATTCTTTTAAAAAATATTTTCTAGATATTTT
The DNA here is from genome assembly GCA_910592215.1 of Entrophospora candida. Classification (NCBI taxonomy): domain Eukaryota; kingdom Fungi; phylum Glomeromycota; class Glomeromycetes; order Entrophosporales; family Entrophosporaceae; genus Entrophospora; species Entrophospora candida. The sequence goes on from CAJVPN010000410.1 coordinate 21,791, forward strand.
ATCTCTAAAGCTTCGCATTTACATTTATTTATTTACGTTTAAACATTACTTTCCCCCTTTATATTCCTTCCTTTTATTTCCCTTTCTTCCATCTCCTTCCATCTTCATCCTTTCTTTTTTCCATTTGGTCACATACACTGTTTATTATTACTATAATAATAAAAACATTATACTATAAAGTTTTATATTATTATTAGTTCACTCTTTTTTTAGCTATAACTTATTTGTTATCTAAGAAAAAGATTTATTTTTATAGAAAATAATGTTCAAATTATAAATATTACACATTAAAGTTTTTTTTTTTTTAATTTTTTAATTTTAGAATTTTTTTAATAATAGTAAATAAATAAATAATAAATAAATAAATAAATAAATAAATATTTCTCTCCATTTTCTCTTTTTGATTAAATAAAAAGCGAGAAAAGAAAAAGATGACAGAAATAGCCGATAATAATTCATCATCACCAACAACACCGCATATAACACTTTCACATGATGGTTCAACTCAAGACATTTATGTTTCATCCACGGCTGCTGCTGCAACCTCATCGCCAAAACGGAGATCTTTAAATAACAGCGTGTCAGTAACGCAATTAAAAAAACAATTGTTGGAACAATTTAACGAACAAGCCGATCAAATACAAATGACGGCCGAGTTAGGTGCTGCACTTGTAAAACAACAGGCTGAATTAGAACAACGACTTAATGAGTTGAATCAGACCGAAGGTGACGAGGTACCTTTAGAGTTGAAAAATAAATTGGATGAACTTGAGCGTGAAGCAAAGAATTTAGATGCAAATACTGCAAAAGTTTTCTTGGGCGCTAAAGGTTTATTAAACTCGGTAAGTTGATCAAGGGATGATTACATAAATATATATATATCTGTATATATATATTAACACGCATATATATATATATGCCTTTAGGGTAATGGCGATGTTAATGGCGGGATTGATTCGTCAGGATCATCTCAAAATGATACACCTGCCGTAACAGCATCCTCGCGTAGACGCGATATGTCAAGACAAAAAGGCAGAACAAAAGACATCGAATTTGCCACTGAGATAGGTCAAGGTTTATTGGTGGAGGTCAGACGTTTACAAGCACTGTTACAAGAAAAAGAGGAAAGAATAAAGGAACTTGAAACTGATAAAAGTGAATTAGAAAGAAATATTGAATTACTTAATAAACAACTTCGTGCCAAAGAAGAAAATGAAGGTAAATAAACAAACATTTTTGGTGAAATTATTAATAATGTTTATAAAAAATGCTAACATAAATATATAAAAATATAGAACAATATAAAGAAGAAAATTGGAACCTTGAATTGTCAAGACAAGATTTAAATTCTCAAGTAATTGAACTTCAAAGTCAATTCACAAAATCACGTAGCGACTATGAAAAATTGGAAAGAGCGTTAGCTATTGCTACTGATGTAATAGAACAACTCAAAGATAAAGAAGAAGCATTAACAAACAATTTTGAAACTTTGAAAAATCGTCATGATCAAGATATGGCCAATAACCGTAGACATATCAGCGCTGTCAATCGTGAAAAAAATGATATGAGTAAAACCATCGAGGAATTAAAAAGTAAATTAGATAATTTGATGGTTGCAAGAAGCCTACGTAATAAACGTAATCCAGATCAAAAGTCTAACTTGAATAATAATAGCATCTCAAATGGTGATGGTGATGATGATGATGATGATGATGAAAATTCACAAAATTTCTCAAATGACAATTCTTCTGAACTTGAGGACGGTAGAAATAGCATTCATAAATCATTAATGGGTAAAAATTTAAATATCGAACTCGAGACTTTGAAAGCTCTTAATATCTCTAACCGTATGGTCGGTAATCTCAGAGCAAATTTGCAAAAAGAAAAAAGTGAAAAATATGAACTTAAAAAATTATTGGCCGAAAGTCAAGAATTAATTGAAATGATGAGATATGAAACTGAATTTCATGATCCTACCTCCATCAATTCTGGCATGTTCAAAAATCGTCGTTCAAGCAGTCGTTTCAAGCGTTCATCATCTGCGAGTAATAGATCTGTTCGTAACCATGAAACTTTGATGGAAGAAGGTTTTGGTGACAATGGTGTAGTCAATGGTGTTTACGGTGCTGATGATGATCAATCAATCAATGGTGCTAATGGTGAAATGGGCTATGATGATATCAATAAAAATAACCGTCCTTCGTCTGATATGTTTAGACCTCATGGTTGGAAATCTGGTGTTAAGAGCAGAGGTTCAGTAAGAAGTTCCATAATGTCAAGTAGAATTGATGAGGACATAGTTCCTGAGGAGTCAGATGAAGAATATGATACTAAAGATGGCGAGGTTGCTGCTGCTAGAGCTGAAGCATTAAATAATTTGACAAAATCTGATGAACAATTTACAACTCAATCATCCCGATCATCCCGATCATCCCGATTTTCCAGAATTTCTCGTCAAATATTATCAGAAGAACCCGATTCAATTGTTGAAATACTTTCAAACGAATCTCAATCAATTCGTGACTCAAACAGTAGAGATTCAATTGTTCGCAAACGTATAAGTGAATATGATGATATTTCAAAACAAATAATTGATTCTGTTGATAAAGAAGGCGTCAGCACACCAACATCACCAATAAAATCAACACCAACAACATCATCTACAGATGAAAAAGAGAATGAAACTAATAATCTAACTAAAGATGAGAATGAAGAACAGAAGAAGGAGCAACAAGAAAGTGAAGAAGAGGAACTAAATGTTAATTTTATTAAAAAGAATCCGAAATTATATCTTGATGATGATAACGATGACGTTTCATCAGTAGATTCGTTTGCTTCCGCCAACGAACCCGACGACATTGAGTTTGGTTCTAAAAGAGCTTCTACCAATTCCAGACGAGAATCTAAAAAATTCTCAAAACGTGAATCAAGTATTTCGCCATTATTAAATAAAAAACATTCAATCATCATTCCTGAAGAAGCATTACCACCGTTACCAAAGAAAGTATTCAGAGACATTTCAGTGCAAACAGATAAAGTAATCGAACCTGTTCCAACCATATCAACATCATCTAAAACTGACTCGATGTGTACCTTCAACACAGGAAAATTCACATTTGGTGAACGTGATACTATGGCTTATGAAAATTCAAAGAGTGACGTGTCGAGTATTCGTCAATCAACTCAATTAAATTATAATACTAGTAACAATAGTCGTACTAATAGTATTAATAGTATTATCGGTAATAATATTGATAAAAATCGATTTACATTGGATTTAAGTTCCTCAGCAAACAAATCACAAAATAACAATAATCAACCAAAACGTCCATTAACTGTAAGTTTTGGGCAACAAGCGGGATCTCCTCAATTACCAAATCATCCATTGCAAGATTCAGACGATAATTCCAAGCAAAACGATTCAAATTCTAATAACAACAATAATGTAAATGATCCAAATACTTTACATCAACGATCGCCAAGTTCTGACTCTATATCAACAGTTAGCACTGCATCAACTTCATCTGATCAAAAACGTAGATCCGATGCCTCCTATATGGATACAAATGGAACTAGTCCGATTGTTGGTCCCACACCAGGAACAGATCCGACAATCATTCATGCTATAACTCAAACTATGATCGGTGAATATCTATGGAAATACACTAGACGTAATTTTGGTGCCGGTATATCAGAAAAAAGACATAAAAGATTCTTCTGGGTACATCCTTATACAAAAACATTATATTGGAGTAGTAAGGATCCTGGAAACAATGAACCAATTGATCCCAAAATTAAAAGTGGAATGTCTTATTTTGGTAATCATCTTTATTATTATTTGGAATTGAAATTGTAAACAAGTATATTAAAATATTAATAATGTTATTTCAAATTCTAATTTTATTATTAGCATATATTGAGTCTGTTAGACAAGTAGTAGATCATAACCCATCACCTCCAGGTTTACATCATATGAGTTTAATTATTAAAACTCCAGAACGTGAATTAAAATTCACAGCTCAATCAAAAGAAAGACATGAATATTGGTTCCAGGTAAAAATTTCATACTATTAAATACAATTCTTTGTGCTAGCATAAGCATGTATAATAAAGTGTGACCATTATTTATATAAATTTTTAGGCGTTAAATTACTTATTACAAAGGCCTGAAGATTCGATGCAAAATGGTGCTGCTGCACCCGGACAACAAAATCAATTATCAAATCAACAACAACAACATCAGCAACAACAACAACAACAATCATCAATACCATCATCACCTGGTGGTAATAAAACCACAAAGACGAATATAGAAGCATGGGATGGTCAATCAGATGCAAGAAATCTCAATATTAATAACTCGATCCAGAATGGCGACAATAATATTAGAGAAATAAAGAAAAAATCTAGTTTTAGTAAACTTCAATCAATATTTAGAAGAGACGGTACAGGAACAGGAGCAGCAGCATATTCATCACCAACTTCGCCTATTGAATCACATCATCATAACCATAATCATCATAATCATAATGATGATGTTGATAGTGATGACGAAGATTTAGAAAATGTAAGACAATGTTGTGATGGAAAACATGATATTGGTAAATTAGAACATCATAAACATTTTTAAATAATTTTGAATATTAACAAATTATTATTAATTGTTTAAAGAAGGTTTAGAATTAAAGATTATTTTTGAGTATATCTGTAAATTTTTTTTTAAAAAAAAAACAATATTTAAAGAATGTTTATATATTTTAATTATTAATTATTTTAATTATTTTTATTAATTTTATATAGTATATTACTAATTAAATAAAAAATTATTTATATTGTATTTTGAAATTAAAAAAGTTAACAAATAATGAAAATCTTAAAATATTTAAAATATGATGCGATGAAAAATCACCTTTGTTTTTGAAGAACCTGTTAAAGCTGCAAATGCGTGTCATCCAAATCTCTGGCATGAAGAAGAAAAAGCCATAAATGCAGTAATGGTCAATTTAAATATTATGATGTTAGTTATCATTTAACGAGCTTCCCACCATCCTTTGGTTTCTTTGTCTCATCGAAGGAAATTATGCATTTGAAATATTGATATAATATGCAAGCAGATTAGTCTTTATGTAGCAGGCAAGATAAGAAATTAATTCATTACAAAAATTTTATTTTTAATACATTGAAAATTCTCAAGATCAAAATCACTCTTGGTGGATGGATGGTGATTAACTTTCCATATTATTTTAACTTCTTGACCCAAAGATACACTGTCAGGTTTTGATTTATTCTGCTACCAGAGATCATTGTCCTGCCCTGCCATGAGGATTAATGGTGAGGGTCGCATGAAGGGATTGTTCTATTAAATCTGATACATAAGCATAGTATTATCTTGGATTTAATATTCGGAGGAACAATTACTCTATTTTTTTATTTACAATTTTAAATTTGTGATGTAATTTATTTAGCCAATACTTTATGAATTTAAAGAATAAAGAATAATAAAAAGAAATATATAATAGCATCATCAAATATCACGCGTGGAAGTTGTATAAATTTTTTTTTTTTGTATTTAAAAATATTCTGTGCGAGTAATTAACGAATGGTTTGTGGGAAATAAAACTTGGGGCCATAAACGTTCGACTCTAGCTAGTCCTTTTCCTTTGTAACGCGTCCTCAATTAGTAATTTAAAAAGAAATTATTATGCGAATTAGAAATACAAAAAGAAGAATTGATCGTTTTTATTCTTTGAGAACTTGGCTTTTTTTTATGGATGAGAATTTTCTTCGTTGAGCATTTGTCTTGATACGAAAAATTGGGAGCTCTTTTGCTGTATATAATTACCCATTCTCTGTAGACAACTTTTTGACAAAAGCATAGTAATTGCCAAATTCTTTATATTGATTAAATATTTTGCTAAACGGAATACTTCTATAAACAAACAAAAATGCTGGATAATAAAAGAGAAGAAAATGAAAGAATGACTGGTTTTCGGTTGCTCTACAATATCCGCTTCTTTATGCACCTCCTTGGAGGGTCTGCTTAAATATCGGAGGTATGATTATGTACAAATGATGCAAAGGTGTTGGGATGCGGATCCAGCCAAGAGACCAACTATTGGAGTACTTTGGGATTTTGCTGAGGATCAACTAAAAGAAATTATCAATAATAATAATGATATTAGTAGTATTAGTAGTAGTAATTCACAACAAATCCACAAACCACATCCATTAGCATATCATACAAGTAGAATATTAAATGATGTAAATGATGAATTTGTTAAGTTGAACTTAAAAAGCAATGATAGTTTATTGAGTGACCTTGATGTTAATGACATACAATTTTAATCAGGCAAATTAAATAGTTAATTAATTTATTAATATGAATATGATTATTAATTAATTAATTACAATGATAATAAGTAGTTGATGGATAAATTGTTGATGAGTAGATAGATAATTAGTTATTTTTCTTTATTTTCATATTTTTTTATTTTTTTATTTTTTTATTATATAATACATAATTTTCCTGATGTTAATTCTAAATGTTGCTAATTCTGACCATGTCAAAAAACAATATTATTACAATATGATTGACACGAATTTAACTGACAAATTAATAATAACAAGTTTATTATAAATTTAAAGGATCCAGATTCAGATTCTAAAAATTTTAGATCTAATGAACCTGGATCAGATTCTAAACTTTTACTAGTTGTATGATGAATTTTATATACTCTGGTATCATACATCTAAAAATGTGTGCTTTTTCTATTATTTCTGGTACTAGATTAGGGTTTCTATTAGTAATACAAATTCTTATTCGAATTATTCGTAATACAGTTGACCTTTGATTCGAATTAAAAAATTTATTCGAATTAAAAATTTAATTTGAATTAATATTAATATTAAAAAGTTTATTCGAATTTAAAAGTTTATTCGAATTAAAAATTTTATTTTATTTGTTTTATTCATTATCGGAATCTTGGGTTTGTTCATTCATTTATTAGATTATTTGGAATCATGGGTTGTT
>CAJVPN010000411.1:0-28804 GCA_910592215.1 Entrophospora candida
TAAGTGCAGACTAATACACTTTTCACAAAATTTATCAGTGTATCTTACTGTTTTACAATTATTGCATTCTCTTGGTTTACCATATTTATAAATTGCATTTTTTAATTCAAAATTATAAATAAATCTTTCTCTGCAATATTCATTTTCATTTTCTAATAGTTTTTGGTTTTCATTGACTAATTGTAAAAAATAACTTTTTTTATTTTCAAGGACAGAAATAGTTGGAAAAGCAGAATGAGCAATACCATTCATTTCATTATGAATTTTGAGTATCAACTCTCTTCTTGATTGTGTTAATAACTTATATAAATTATTAAAAGACATTTCAACTTTTAAATATTAAAAAAAAAAAAAATTAAAGTTATTGTTTTCTGCACACCTAACACAAAAATAATAAATTTTGTGTGCAATGCACACGAATTTTAATATGCACCATTTTATTGCAAAAGGTTTTAAATGTCCATCTACACATCCATTCAATATCATTTAGAATTTGATTGATAAATGAGGGTTCTTTTGATTCAAATCCTCTTGCGCATGGATCAAGTAAGTATCCAAAATGTTCACATTATAAAATGTAGCGATATATATATGAGACCATTTTAATTTAGATTATTTACAGTTCCTTCTTTATTATATTTTCCTATAATATTATATATTGTTCTCAATGGTATCCCAAGTCTTTTGCTTATTTCTATCTTGCTTACATCATATTTCCAAGCACCAATTACCTCTGCGTGCTCAACAACAGATAATTCTCTAATTTTAGTCATCTGATTTTAATATATGATTTTTTGTGAAAAACAACGCGAAGATCTAAAAACAATTTTGATAAATGCTTGTATTATGTATTATTCGACCAAAAAAAAAATATATATATATTTTAATCTCAATTGCAATTGCTTTTCTTGTTGATTTTATTAATAGCTCTTTGTCTATTAATCATTGAGAAGGAATTTTATTCCCCCTTCTGGCAACGTTTTTTCAGCAGTTCTTTATTATCTGCCTGAGCGCCTTGGTATGTTTTTTGTTCTTTAGCCTCAGTTCATCAGACTTTACTCCTTTGTATGTTTGGCTCAGTTTTGACTGGTCCCATCTAGCTAGGATTTCACTATCCTTGTTGTTGTGCCATTGTTTAATATATTTACTAACCTTCCAAGTTTGGAAATGCATGCTAGAATTCAATTTTATATTAGCTAGCTCTTCATTCTCCTCAGTAACATCATTCACCATCTTCAGGAATGTTCTCTAAAAATATGGTGGTTTTGATATGATTTGCTTTCACTTTCAGAATCACTTGAAAGGTCAAATTAATATTAAAATGTTAAAAAAAAAGGTTTATTTTTTTGTGATATTAAATATGACTGAAGGTGATTATCTACCCATCAACAATCTCCAACCCAACTTCAACTTTCTCAACTACTTAGTATTATTATTATTACTATTATCACTGTAATTAAGTAATAAATAATCATATTTAAATTAATCAATCAATTAACTAACTATTTAATTTACATTATTTTATAATTTAATAAGCTATCATTACTTAAATTCAATTTAGCAAATTCATTATTTAATATTCTACTTGTATGGTATGCTAATGGATGTGATTGGTGAATTTGTTATGAATTACTATTATTACCACCACCACCACCACCAATATTACTACTACTTTCATTAAAATTTTCAGTTTTAAATTTATCAAAGCAAAATCCCAAAGCTCTCCAATAGTGCCAAGAAAACAAGAATACTTTTGAAATCATGTGACCACATTATTTAAAAGCAATGGTAAAAGCATTTCATATTAAAACCATATTCTAATTTTTATTAACACAGAAAGAATTTACATAATAACATGTAAATTTTAAAAACTTTGACAACAGATCTAACCTCTTATTAATTTAATATTTTGTAGGCCATCTATTACTTGCAATACATGCCTCAATTCTATGAGGCGTGCTTTCGATTAATTTCATGTACACATCTTCTGGAATTTTATCCCATTCTTCAATTAAAAGTGTCTCTAATTCCTTTAAGTTTTTTGCTGGCTTAGGTTTTTTTCAAAAACAAGTCTCTGGTTCATTCCATAAATGTTCAATTGGATTTAGGTCAGGAGATTGACTTGGTCATCCTTTTAGAAAAACCAAGAATTTTGCTGATTTTGACTTTTGAATTGCCATCTTTATAGAGACCAATAATTTGTCCATGTTCAACTTGATTTTTAAAATTTACCAAAATATTTAATAATTCATTAAAAAAAAAACATATCACGAATTTTTATTTTTTCAAAAATGTTCAACTTTTTTTTATTTTTTATTGTTTAGGTTCTGGAAAATCTAGAAATATGAAATTTTATATACGGAATTTCCAGAACATAAGCTACAAGTTGATATAATTTTTTTGTATAATTATTATGTACATTTTTGCGTAAATGATGTATTTAGGGTGATTGTATATGACTGTTCTGCATTTACCATTTTCCATATAAATAATTGTATCCTAAAAAAAAAAAAAGAAAAATTATTATCATTGTCCATCGCAATTGCAACATCACTAAATCTTGCCTTATCATGAAATCTGCTAGTAGCATACACAATTTCACCATTTGATAATGTGCCAGTTGCATAAATTTTTAAATAAATGTCATCACGAAATATTGGTTTTTTATCTAAATATGCATCTAAACAACTAATTAAATTGCACATGCCTTTGATACACAAAGAATTTACATTTTCTTCATGTTCAAGTTTTTCCCAAAGAGCCTGTAATTTTGCTAATTGGCAATTCCCAAAGTAAAGACTTCATAGACTCCAATTTTGGAATAAAAACATTTTTTGAAATAGGTGTAATTATTTGTCACTGAATCTAAAAAATTATTAATAATTTAAAATAAAAAAAAAATTCAACAGAATATTAAAATATACTATTTGATCCAATTTCATCCTATATGGATTTTTTGACCCAATTTTTGTGCAATGCTTCATAGGTTTCAGTTGTTGATCCATTTAATGCACCATAATGCCAAATAGTATTGATAGTATGATATCTCCACATGTGAAGTTTGGTAAACTAAGACTACTGGATGAAATCATGCATCCAGTTGATTATCTCTTGCTACCAAAAAAAATTAATGTGTCATGAGACCCTCTGGTAACTTATTCATTAGTTGTTGAAAGATTTTTTGAATAATCATTATTATATAACTTGTTTTTCATCTCACTTTGTTTGAATATTTGTTGAATAGAAACATTATCATCTAGCAAACGAATTGATTTATTTTCTTTCTTTAAATTGTAAAATTCTAATTAACAATATGCTTAAAACTTTCAATTAAAATATTTAGATAAGAATATTTTTAGTTGATGCTTCATTGTCTTGAGTTTTGGTGTTTTCATTTAACAAGTTATCCAAATCTTCAATTTCTTTCCATAATACTTTTCATGAAAAAGCATTGAATAATGGCGTATATGTAATTGTTTTATCCTCTTGTCCATCCAGCAGTATAAATAGAACTGAATCCACCTTCTGTTAATTTTTCTATATCATAAAATTGTTCCATTCTATAATTTTATTTGGAAGAGATGAAAGCTGTTGACATTTTTGAATAAAACCATGAATTATCTCATTTCCAGATGTCCAAGTACTGAAAAAGCTCTGTAAGTGTAGACTAATGCACTTTTCACAATATTTATCAGAGTATCTTACAATTATTGCATTCTCTTGGTTCAGCAAATTTATAAGTTGCATTATTTAATTTGAAATTATAACATACCTTTCTCTACAATATTCCTTTTTCATTTTCTAATAGCTTTTTGTTTTCATTGACTAATTGTAAAAAATAACTTTTTTTATTTTCTCTGTCAGAAATACCTGGAAATGCAGAACGAGCAATTGTTTTATCTCTGACTTTATTCATTTAATTATTTATCATAGTGATGTTATTAAATATAAGTTAAAATAAAAGAGAAATTTATATACATAAATAAATAATAAATATAACTGTTGAATAATTGATAAAACGTTTGTTAGAATATTTTGTTTATAGATCTTATACAAACTATTGAATAATTAATAAACGTTGTTAGTATATTTTGTTCATAGATCTTGTCCTTAATGCTTACTTTTGATCACTCCTATACAAACTATTGAATAATTAACAAAATGTTCATTAATATATTTTGCAAGCTTCATAGACCTTGCCCTTAATGCTTGCTTTGATCACTCCTACACAAACTATTGAATAATTAATTCTATAACAGACATTCTTCCAAGGCCAAATGGTCTGCTATATAGAGAAAGTGAACTGTATAAGGTTTGAGAGGTGTGATTGACTTGACGATTTCATAGTCAATGGTTCCAATTAAACTTTTTGAACATCTAATCATATGACACACAGCCATTTTTTTATCCAGATCAATTAAAATATATGGAAATTCATACTCTCTTTTTTACATTGAAGTTCTTCTTATTTTTAACCAAAAAATAAAATTCGGGAGTTGAATTGGTATATATTTTACAAATAATCGGAATGCTCTTTTCATATATACAATGAATGTTATCTTTTTATTATTATTATGTAGGTTGCATGTTCGGATAATTAAATGATCTCAAGGTCAATTGCTTTGATGCCCAATATTTTCTTTTATGGTTTCGGAGTAAGACTAAACAATTTACATCTTTCAAGTCTTTTTTGACATAATCAGAAGCTTTATTGTATTGTATTCCAAGAGCTTGCTGATCAAACTATTGCTAATGATTGTATTGTTAATTAATGCTTTGACAGGTATTTTTTCTTCTGCTAATATACCTTATATATGCCATCTTGGAGAAACGAATATTATACTGGTATATTTATATCTAAAAAAATCAGAAATAAATAGCTCACATGTAGAAAAATTGAGTTTGAACTTTGAATTAAATAAATATTAGCATATTTTAAAATATTGCCATAAAAGTTTAGCATTTTGAGTAATATTTTTCAATGATTAAAAAATATTGAGACGTTGTAATTATTATTATTATTATTATGGGTACGCACTTCTATTTGCGCGAATCACAAATTAAAGTTATTAAACAAATATATTAAATAAGGATGTAATCGACAAAGTTTTTTTTAGATGGTTTACAAACCCTCCATATGATACATCACACAAAAATTGTGAAACTTTATTTTGTATAGAATTTTCCATTGTTTTACAAAGGTTCGCCAATAATTTTTGTGTAATGGATTAAGAATACATCATAGTCGCACTTATGCAAATAGCAAATGAACAGTGTTCGCGTCATTATCTTTTATACTAAAAGGAGTATAACATATTATATATATATATATAATGATGATAAATAATTTGTAAAAAAAAATTTATAATATTAATATTATATACAATCGCGCATATTGCTGTAAGCCATTTTCACAACGTAAAACATGCTTATGCATCCTAATTCTACAAAATTACCTTTACATATGTAATATTTTTAAAAAAGTTCAAGGACCTGTCTGAAGCCCGGTCCTAGAACATTACTCACTCACTACCTTTAAATCAACAAATTGCCAACAAGTTTAGGAATATTTTTCATATTACCAATGTAAAAATTTTGTGGACGGTAGCACATTCTTCTTCTCTACCTCTAAAGCAAATCAATTCCGTGTATTTAACTTCCGGATCTAAATCCACACAATCCAATTAACAAAATGAATTTCTAAAAATAAATATTTATTTGTATTTTCTTGGTTGCCAAGAAAATTTTAAAAAACATGGAAATCACCAAAATGGAAGCGGGTGAGAACGGAGTAATCGAAACTTGTTCTCAGGCCATATTAGTTTTAATTTTTAAAAGTATACAAATGAATTTCAAATTCTTTTATACATAATAATATTAATATTAACTAATGAATGAGAAACGATTTATTAGCGAAAACTGACTGGTTCTATCCAAGAGAACCATACTGTCGAGAAAAACGATATTATCAATGAATAGTAATATGGTGATTTTATCAAGAAAATTAATTGTTTGACGTTAACATTCCATTCACGAAATAAAATAAAATATATAAAAATAGAATTTCATTTTCAGGTAAACAAATAATTTTGCTACACACAATTGCTAGGCAAGGCTGGAAATAGTAATGATATTCTAATTTGACAATTTCTTGAGGAACTTACCAAGAAATCTATCATATATTGTTAATATTTACTAGAAAACCAACTTTTTTCTATGGGAAGTAATTAATTAATCATATGACATTGGTATTATGCCACTCCTTTTCTAGAAAACCCCCGCGATTCCGCCAATTAAATTTCATACATGCTGATACAAAAGCTAATTTACTTAATTTACTAAATTTACTAGTGCCAACCAAATTTAGATGAGACACAAACACAAACATTCCAATTTATGAATTATGGACCTACCATTACAACAATAATAATTCAACAATTACAGTTTAAAAAAAAAAAAAAAAATGGTATAAAAGAAGAATTCCAAACCTTAAAACTTTTTTTTTTTTCTTTAGAATTCGATTAAAATTTTTTTTCAATTGAATTTTTGAATTCTCCAATTGTTAATAATATCAACATTTACTATTTGTAAATTAATTAGTTCGTAATAACCAGTAATTAATTAATCAAACAAACAATTAATTTAAGATGAGCTCCGAAAAGAAACATACAGAACAATCAAGTTCACCACCATTTGATAATAATGAACACAATAACAACAACTATACCAACAACAAGATAGAAAATGAAGAAAGTGCTTTTAATAATAAATCTAGATTTAATGTTGTTGAAGGTACTCGAGGAGCTTTTAAGAAGGATTATAAAAGTAAGTTGTGGCGTTATTATTATAATAATATTATTATTTTTATTATTATTATTGTTTTATCTAATTCGAAATTGTATGCCACGTGACAATTCACGTGTAATTATATAGAAAGGAAATGTTGTTGTTGCTTTATTCCAGTATGTTTTTGTTGGTGCTGTGGTATTTTCTGTTGTATATTTTTATCAATAATAATCTCCTTGGCTGTAAGTATATGTGTATATATATATATATATTGTATTATCATCATTTACATAATAATAATAAAATTTATGTTTTTTATAGATTGTTGCAGCTGTTAATGTTAGTGCATGTAATGCTCTTAATGGTAAGATCGATACTGCGTCAGTTAACACCTTTACCTACGATCCAAGTGTTTATAGCACTTTTAAAGTGGATTCACATAAAAATCTTATCACTCTGGTAAGTCTAGTAGTAATAAAAACGGGTGTATGTCGGTATAATTAATTGGTGAATATAAGACAATATTAACATGCAATACATGCATACATTATTTATTTAGAAAAGTGCTATAACTATTACACAAAGTAATACTACTGCTGTAACAAATGCCACGGTAAACGTTCGTATTGCATCCACAAAACCTGAAGATGCTTCTATAAACGCTGCACCAGAATCTAGTGACACTTATGTATTATCAATTGTAAGTTTATTTTTACATAATTTGAAAATCCTCTATATATATCCCATTTCCAACTTATGACGTTCTCCACTCACTTTTCAAATTTTTTTTTTTCCTCCTAAAAAAAAAGATACGATCTGCTTTCGATGATAAATGGGGTTGGACCACTTATTTGTCAGTGCCAGGTCGATGTGTCATATCACAAGTCGAGGTGATCTTGCCACAAGTTCTTAGTAAAGCCACCGCTGTAGAAACCGACAATTACGATATCATAGTAGCAGGTCATCCGGTACCCTATACGACCGAATTCAGAACCTCCACTTTTAACGGTGACATATATATACAAGACTTGTCGGCCAATGCAATCAAATTGAAAAGCGCGAATGGAGATATTAAATCGAACAATTTGAATGCGGCAAGTGCCACTTTTGAATCTACTAATGGAGACATTTCTGTTAGTAAATTGATGAATTTGGAGAGTAGTTTGAGTGCTAGCACTACTAATGGAGATATTACTATGGGTGTTAATATTAAAACTGCTCAACAACCAACTATTAGTGCTACTAGTAGTAATGGTGATGTTACTTTTGACTTTGTAAGTAATATGATGATTATTGGAATATAATTTTGTTTATATAATTTTGTGTCAAGCAAAAGCATTATTTACCAGTTAATTAATTAATTCTTTATTTATATAATATAGGGTTCGACATTTTCTGGTACTTATAGTCTTTCGACTTCTAATGGAGATGTGAAGACATCTGATGGAACAAATAAGAAAGCTGGCAGTGTTGGTAAAGGAGCTAGTAATTTGAATGTGCAAACTACAAATGGTGATATTACTATAACTTTTTAAGGGAATATTATTAAGATAAGAATAAATAAATATAGTAGTAATTATAGAAAATAATTCATTCGATAATACTTAACATATTAATATAATAATAATAGTAATAATATGTAATATTTATGATAAAACATTTTTCATCACAAAAAATAAATAATAAAGTTAACAAAAGTTGAATAAATTTCTTTCTTGTTTTAAATGGAACTCATTACTAATTAGAATAACGATTCATGTTCTGATTTTTCTTTCAGGCGAGTTTTTATCCTGCTATTTCAATAATATCATTTAACTCCATGTTTTAAATACAAGCTAGCTAGCTGTAAAGATGGAGTGAAAAAAATTGAAAAGTCGAGTCAAAGACCATAAATCCACTTTGACTGCTACCCTTGATCTGCAATTATCTCTCACCCACTACAAATTCATCCGATTCATCTTGCAGTTGACGATGAAGATGCAAATTAAGTTAAAAAACACTATTGATTAATTTTTTTAGTTCAAAAAAATAAGTCTAATTTTTACAATCATCCGCCATATTTAAATATAGGTTCAATTTTTTATTTATGAAATTCTGATTGTAAGCAAAGAAGATAAGGTTCTATTGAGCCACCGAGAAAATCATATAGCTAATAATAGGTAACTCGGAAAAAAACAAGACATCAAGTTTGAGAGTGATGTTTTTTGGATATTAATCGGGCCAAAAGATAAAATATAAAACTTGATAAACTTATTTTATATTATATAATACATTTTTATTTTTGTTTATTTACTCCTCGAGAGAAAAAAAAATCTAATTATAAAAAAAAATTTTTAATATGAAATAAAAAAATAAAAAATAAAACTAATCTATAATAATTATAAAATATTTATATTTATATATTTATAAAAAAAAATGATATGAGAAAAAAAAGAAATTTTTATTTTTAAAAAAATTCTAAATAAAATGAATAAATGATTTTATATTTTTAAAATTTTTTTATGGAAAAAATGATTGAAATGTATGCATATATAAAAATAAATATGTATGAGTATGGGTATGGAGAGATAATTAGTAAATTTATTAATTAAAAAAAAAAATTATATAATTATTATATATTATTATTATAATAAATAAGATTTAATAAACTATTTATTTATTTATTTATTCATCCTCATCTTCAACATTATTTTGAGTTGCTAATTCTATCAACTCTTGTAAATCTTCTTTTAATTCTTCGTCGGCGTCAGATGGCACCATGATCATGAGTTTTACTTTTGAATGATTGACGACGAATTGTCGTAGGAAACCACGGAAAGCTTGACTAATTTCATCGATCTCGGTAAAGTCTAAAATGATTTTTGGTGATCGTTGGGCGGCCAATTCTAAATCTCGGATAATCTCTTCGCAAAGTTCTCTGGTTCTCAAAGTTCGTTGACCGTAGACGTTCAAATGTACATTACAAACAAAAAATCGATCATTTTGGAGTTTTGATGGATTTTCAAAACGTTTCATTGCTTCCCGATAATTAAAACCTTGGTCGAGATTGATTGCACCATGTACCATTGTTCCTTTCCATTCTGCCATACCACGCATACGCATCACTGTTGTATCTGTGTGTGAGATGTATATTATTCATCATTGTTAGCATATGGTTATTTATTTATATATATACCACGCATTTCTATTATAATCACATCAAAAAAATTACCTCTTTGTTCGTATTCTTGTTTACCGGAGAGAATTTCAAGATAACCTTTATTCATTTGAGCCAAATCACTAGTAATAAACAAACCGACGCCTTGATGACCTCTTTCGATACCTTTTGATGTGAATTGCGGTCTTGTTAAATTTAAGGCACATGCACGAGCTGCAACATTTTTTGCATCGGTAACTATTGCTTCACGAAGTGAACCACGAAGTCCAACACCTGAATCTGCTATGCAATAATAAAGCTATTATTGGAAAAAGTATAATCATTATATATAAGTATATATATATATTATATATATAACACGTAATTATCAAACAACTAATATATAAAAAAATTGGCTCGTACCTTTTTATTGGCGAAATATAAACCAGCGGTGAAACAGAATCTCGATGCTTCCAATTTAGCATGAGCGGAAACATTTTCCACCAATTCGCTCAACATCAAATGAAAACGATTTGGCATATCTGTTCTCCAATTTTTTACATGATCGTACCAATCATCACGACAATTATGATCATTTTTTCTAAAGACGGTCAAACGACAATCCTTACTAACCAATTCGATAGCTATTGGGTTATCATGTTTAGCAAAAAGAACGTCACGAATTGTTTTTTTTAGTGGCCATGTGAACGGAAGCTTGACGGAGGAGAAGTTCAATGATACATCGTATACGATGTTTGATACGACTAAATCACAAGAGAATTGAATGATTGCGGCTATTGATGCTATTTCTATTGTTACTTTTGGTGATGTGGTTGATACGGACAAGTAAATTACATCCTCTGATTTGAAGAGCGGGTCGTAAGTTAATTGTTTTATTACATCGAGAACTTGATTGAATGGTTTTATTTCAACTTGGAGTGTTTTTGTTGGTGCAACCATTTTTATAATTTTTTATAATTTTTTTTTTTTTGTAATTAAAAAAAAAGTTGAGAGTATTTATAAGTGTTTTTTTTTTTTTTTTTTTGAAAAGAAAAATTTTAACGAAATTATTATATTTTTTTTTTAATTAATAAATATTTTTTTTTTTTTTAAAAAAATATTTGATTTTTTATTTTCTCAAACTTTGATTCAATCCCTCTTTAAATATACGACGATTGGGATAATTAAAGATATTTTATTTATATATTATACATTAGTTTATAATATATTAGTTTATATTATATATTTATATATATATAGATATATATATATATATATATTAATGTATATATTAGTTTATCCAACAATATATAAACCGGAATTTATAATTTATGCAGTAATTATTCAATTGATCTTGAAGTAACGCCATTATTATACTAGTGAAACGTGATAAACATTTTTTTTTTTTAGTATCTTTTTACTGATTTTACTGATTATTATTACTGATTTCCTTTTCCCCAATAATCACACGTCCAATATATATTAATTAATAACAAATTAGTTTTGAGGAGAAGCAGATAAAGTAGATAATAATAATCACAACTGTAATTTACTGATGATGATAATAAAAATGTAAAGGAGCAAAATAAAAAATGAAGAGAGATTACTTGCTGCTGTAAGTTGATTTACCAATTTATATATTATATAATCTATATAATAATAATAATAATAACACTAACTAATATTTCGAAACGTTTGTTTTTTATACTTTCAGATGACAATCAACACATTCACATTAATTGGAAAAAAAAAAGCCCTTATTATTTATTATTATTTTTGATTATTAACAGTTAATTTGATTTTTTTTTTATTTATTTTATTTTTAATTGCTCTCTCTTAGGATCATCATCATATTATTATTTTGTTGATTGCTCCGCGCAATGTAACACTTTATTATGTGCAATAGTTCACTTGTTAACCTCATAAGTAGAAAATCAAGTAAAGCAACCAGGGAAAAGCAAACATAAACAAAACAAAACAAACCTAATTTATATTGTGCAACAATCAGCTGATAAATTTATATATAGTTAGTTATTTTAACAATCAAAAAAAATAAAAATTTCTAAAAAAAGTCGTAGAATTGAAACTTTTTGTAATACAAGAAACGAAAAAGAGAAGAGTGTCAAACACTTGTTTACCGCCTTTTCAACCATCCACTAGATTCTTGGACAAATCACAGCTCAAATTGTGAATGAAAATGTTGGATGAATGAAATGTTGATTGATGAATGAATGAGAATGAATGAAGGGCTGGAGGTTGAAAAAGAAGAAGATAGATATATAGAGAGAGAAGATGGAAGATGGATGATGGATGAATGGTGAAAAGTAATGACGAATATTATTTTTTTAAAAAAATTTTGATTGATGTTGTTAATTGAATCATCATATGAAAATATTAAAAAGTATATTATCATATATGAATCATCATCATCAATTATTTGGGAAAGATTTTCTTTACAATTTCAATATCTCGCTCAATATAAAATAAACCAATTAACATCAATTCGATTAAAGCAGCCACGTAATTAAAAATCATCATCACCATCATCATCAGTTTCAATCAATTCAATCAATTCAATCAACAAAAATTACTAATGTGCCAACCAACACCAATTCACCAATCAAACAATTTTTACGTGTTATAATCACCGTGTCTAGTATATTTACGGAGTATTACTTTAGTTTGGCCTTTTCCGGCTTTGCGATTTATAAAAAGCGCGCTTGGTTTTCATATGATGATGTTTGACAAATAAACATTTATTTATTTTAAAAAACAAAAATTGGAGATAAATATATTCTTTTTTTGGTAAATATTTTAAGTTTAGTTTGCGTGTGTGACATATTTTACTTTGCCACAAGATTTTATGCACGATGATAAAGAGTTCTAAATATAGAAATTAGTTAACTTGGTAATAAAACTCGAAGAAATGATGGATATATTTATCCATACACTCTTTGCGGGGTATACACGCATTGTAAGAAGTGGTTGCGTAAGTTCTGCTGCTCTTATAATTTACTGATTATTACTAATTGTTATTTAGATAAATTTTCTCCCTAATTATTAAATAAATTTTTAAAACAGGTTTTTTTTGCAGTCTTCGGGTAATAAAAAAAAAAATAATAATTTGAAAATTATTTTTTTTAAAAAAAAAAACGAGATATTTAAAAAAGATGCATTCATTCTCATTTACATAGCTAATCGACTAATGGTAAATATTCCCACACAATTAATTGATAATAATAAAAATTGTAAATCATGTTATACACACATATTCATACATTTACATTATCTATTTTTGCGTATTTGACCATGCACATTCATTACATACTATTTATTACACATTATGTATGACTAAATTTACTTTGTTTGTAATTATAATAATAAATGAGAATATTGTTTGAAGAATGTAAAAAATAATAATAATCATAAATTTATGACTTTTCCAGGTAATTACCAAGTTTGGAAAAAGCAGGGAAATTTAAAGTACAGAAAATGATAATAATAATATTTATTATTATTGTTTACATGTAAACAAAGAAATAGCATACTAATAATGCCAATTTTGTCAACATTATTATGTTTATTATGTTTTTATTATGTTTTTTAAACAAATAAACCCTGAGCATTATATTAATAGAATAGTGTAGAGGTATGAATAATGATGATGCTCATGATAATGCTAACGGATGTTGGTTATGATATAATGACAAAATTGAATTCTATTGTAAATGTAAAAAATAAACTGTAAATAGCAAATCTATGAATTCAAATTGTCATCATCGTATTGTTGTTACCCATCATCATCATTTTTCTTTATTGCTTTTCTTTGCAAATAAATCATAAATAGTAGTAATATTTTAATAACAATCATAATAATCAGTAACACAAATTACCCTCATCATGCCTACTACTTCCTATTCACACAACACACAGACACACACATCTATCCACACACACACACACACACACATACACATATCTTACGTTCTATCTATTCGCATACAAAAATGTGCACATTAACAATATTTTCATTTTGAATGAATACTAATTGATCTGATCTTACAAAGAAGCTAGCAGGAAATAGAAGGTGGATTGTATAAAAAATTATGAAAAGATACCATGATTTTTTGATTTTTACAACTTAGAATATAACCCCGCAATTTTCCAGCCCCATTACTTTAAAACCCCTCATCCTCCATACAGATAACGACAACAATAAACAAACGATTAAATTAATAAACTAATGTAGATCAAATAAACAAATATTCATATTCTTTGTTTATCACTGTAATTTTCACAAGTCTGTAAACAAAAAGGGATTTAAACTTGTTTTAATTTCAAAAAAAATATCATCAATTTATTTATTTATCATATGAATTTAATTTATTCTAACTAATTGAATAAGGAATGAATAAATGGATGCGGGCAGGTTTATGAAAAAGAAAAAAGGTGGCAATTATTAACTTAAATTTCATTAATATCAGTATTTAATATTAAACTTTAAAATATTCAATCGGAATAACCTGGAAATTAAAAAGAAATTTATA
The DNA here is from genome assembly GCA_910592215.1 of Entrophospora candida. Taxonomy (NCBI): domain Eukaryota; kingdom Fungi; phylum Glomeromycota; class Glomeromycetes; order Entrophosporales; family Entrophosporaceae; genus Entrophospora; species Entrophospora candida. The sequence goes on from CAJVPN010000411.1 coordinate 14,470, forward strand.
TTAATGTTCCAAGTTTGGTAAATCCGTTTTTATTTTATAAAGATTAACATCCAATTTTTCCGTCAAAATTTGTTTTTTTTTTTTTTTTTTTTTAATATTAATTAATCAGTTTTTATCTTCCTGATGTCATTGCATAAAATTAATTAAAAGGTGTTATTTTAGGGTATGCACTCAATATAAAAAACTCAATTTCAAAACGCCACAAATTACATATAAATCTATGCTGCATAATGTGATTGTGAATGTGATACTACTATTGGTTTTTTCGCCTTTGGAATTTTTAGTTCCTAAAGGAACGATTTGTTGAGTGAAGGATGATTATTTTACGCCTGATGTAAAAGATGAAGGCTACCAATCCATACAAGTGGAAATCATTAAGACTAAATTTTCTTAGCGCTTTTAAGATCATCGTCATATACCAACGATGAAAATTTCCCACTATCATGTTAAAAAAATCATAAAATTCTCCAATCACTGAGACAATATGAAAAACTTTGCATCTTATTGTAACATGTAAATATATGACTGTGTGTCCAGCAAAAAATTTTCGAAACTATTGACATCTCGTGGAAATTTTTGTAGTGAAGGACCTTCCTTACATTTGCATTCACTCTTTTAAAGGAAGGATTGATTTTCAACGTTGTTTTTATTTTTAATCTCTCTTTAATTATTCATGCTAACACTGTAAAGTGACTGACCGCATGACCGCGTGACCGCATAATAGTCAGATTGATGGAGACATCATGAATGCATAAAGTGTTAGAGTTTCTGTACGGTGTGATTCAAAAAATGGTGGTCACCATGACTCATATTCATTACACAACATAATTAATAAACAAATATGGATTCATTTGAAAGCTTCTTGAATTATTTTATTAGAAATTCTAAATATCTTGAGAAAATTTTTCAACCATCATTTTTAGGCGTCTTTTTTTTCAACACCATTCTTCATAATGTACCACATGTTTTCTATCGAATTAAAGATCTGGACTGTTGAATGATGATGACCAGTCAAACACGCACCAGTCCTATTTTCAGCAGTGAAATCTTTTGCAACAAATTATGTGTGCTTCGGATCATTGACCGTTGCAACCTTCGTTGTAGCGGGCAGGCAAAAGCTGGGTCTGCGATATGATAACAAGACCCGTCCATGATATCAATCATTAAAACAAAATAACGGCATTTTGCCTTTCAATGAAATCCTTCCCCGGCCATTCCTTTGTGCCGCGATTTTGCTAACTTGTAAAATGGTGTTTGTCCATATTTATGTCGTCTGCGAATTTTGTTACGAGAAAGGTCAATCTGTAAAGATTGTACGGCTCTAATTATCATTCAAAATGAGCTTGTGTCCATGATACCCGGGTTCCAATGTGACGAATGTTCAACATTTGAGAATTTCAATAACCACAGAACTTTTGTAACGTATCGCCAAACAGTAGGCTGTGAAATTGACATACATTGTGTGTTCCTTGAAACAGTGAATAACTTTGCCAGACAAACCAGTGTAACTTTAGATAGACGATCATTTGTCACATTTAATGTTCAAGAAGGACTATGTTTGTTCTTTTATGTATTTCTTTTTAATGAATAGATATCAAAAACAAACAATTTCGCATTGTACGCTTTTTTTTAATCACAACTACAAAGCTACTTGGGTAAATATAGAAGAAGGAACCTTGGCGATAGGTTGCACAGAAAAATTTTGACTCACCAATAATAATTAAATTTTTATTTTTATCATTAAAAATCATGTATAATTAAAATTGAGTTCCAGTTACAAAAGAATATATATTGTAATGCGATATCTACCGTATGAAACTCTTTATGATTTTTAACGAAAAAATTACAATGGTAATGGAGAGATAAATAGAATACTCTCATTTACATCATTGATGGTTTAATGTTCATATATTTCAGATCATCATACCAGTAGATCAAAAATCACTATCCAATAAAAATGGAGTGTATCATATATTGCACTGGAAGTGTTAATCGGTAAATCATATTAATATACAAAGGCATCTGACATATATAGTTTTGGAGTTTGACGTCAATACAAATGCACGACCAACTGCTGAATTATATGAATTAATAGGTTTGTAAAACTTGATAGCCTGCTGGTAATAAACAGCACCTAGATGAATTATTTCATCACGTTATTTTCTAAATGACTTTTACTTTATCATTCATTTACCTTCAACAAAATATGGTATTGGGGATAATATTGATAATTTACAATTCAATTAATTAAATATTAACTATTATGATCCCATTTAATACTTGCAAGATATCATAAAAAGCTAAATTAATAAGAAAACTCCTTACTAAGAATTTTGTGATGGATCGCGTTTCACATGACATGCAACTATATTAATAGTAAATGGCATCAGTCATGTGATTTGGCATGATTGATTAAATTATTTTTTACTAAAATTTAAATAGTTTAAAAGAATCTATACGTGCAGTGGACTTTATAAAGTGGATTCACGATTTCATGTATTTCCAAAGCAATTGGCTTTACTAGGACTACTATAGTTAGAATGATAAAGGTTTCCAAAAAGAGGCGGGGTCAAAAGAGTGGAGTCCCAAACTTTTGAGTGTTGTTGATCAAGGAGAATAGAAATTGTTATTACGAATAATGGACGGCCAATAAAACATTGTCTTTATAAATATTTCCTTGATTATTTGAATTATAAATCGTCGAAATTTTTAAGCAATAGTAAGTAATAGGAGTGACGAAATGAAAATTAAATTTTGATATATTTGTTCTTATCATTAAAAACCCCGTTTTTCATGTGATATCTTAAAAAACTTTCTTCCAATTGTCAGTCATTTTAAATCCATTAATTTAATTCAACTAATAATAATAATAATAATAATAACAATAATAGTTACAATCCAATCAAAAAATAATAATAAGCCCTTTACCTGCCATGTTTCTTTGTCAAAATAACTTATCCTAATATGCTGGGTTTTGATAAGTCTATTTGAAACATTAGAAATCACCTAATAAATGATTGTCTTATATCAAGCGTCCATGGCAATACTAAAAGGATGCTTTAATTGAAGGAATTTTATACTACTAAAGTTCATTGACCACCAAGCCCCAGTAAAAAGTGCCAACAAAATAACCAATAACTTGCATTCTTACCAGCAAAAATGAGTTTGCAGAAATTATTATTCTCAAGTCTCTTATTCCTGATTTTGTTGCAACTGATTTAAATATATTATTTACCAAAAGTATATGGCTAAAGTTGACATACCTATTTATCAAAACTAGGCTACATAATGATATAGATTTTATGTATAATGATTATGCGGGTTTTTAAGTGATAACGGAGAAGTGTATATTTATTAATATTAATAAAGCCTTATAGGGACAGTTGTTAACATAAAGAAAATAATTTTAATGGACGGACATTATCACCTTAAAATTATTTATTATTCTGATTTTCATAAAAACTTTTCGAAGAATAAAAAAAAAATGAAAAAATTTTCAATAATAAACCATTTAATAATAATAATTCTGATAGTCTTGAATATTTCTGATTCTCAAGAAACGGAAACGGAAACGACAACGTCGTCGTCGTCACCAATGGCAGTCAATTTCAGAGATTCAACAATTTCAAGAATTTCTCTACCAACAACACCAACAATAACATCAATGACAACAAATTTTGTTCCGATAACGAAAGAAACGCTTGGAAAATTGTCAATGTTTCCATCAAGTGAATATTCTAATTTCATTACAACGGAAATTCCACTGCCAGTTTCATCTTTTAAATCCTTTCCAATGACTTTAGAATACCCAGGAATCACAATCACTTTAAATATTAGTAGTAATAATGATAACGAAAGAAATGCTTTAAAAGAAACTTTAGCACCAAGTGCAGGTTTATTTCAAAATTTAGCGAATATTTATAATGAGAAAAATCAAATTTGTATTAGGATTTTTATAAACTTAATAATGTGTGGATTATATTTCATTATTTTTTTATAATAATAATTATTATTTAATAGTGTTAAAATATCGGAAATAAATATTATTATAATCTTCTTCTTACATCTCACCGCCATCATCCAACAACCGCATTCTACTACCATCGCCAATGATCTTTATAAGCTTTACATGTTCTAACGTTACCCGAATGATTTCTAATTTTCCGTATCCATGAATTTCAACAGCTTCGAATAATTTTAACTCTTCTTCTTTTGTAAAATATCTGCGTTGAGAAGCTAGGTTACCTGTATTTTTGTTTTTACCACCACTAACACGAATATTATTTTTATGATTTTTTATTAATCAGAATTCCTTTTCCTTCTTTCTCATCTTTCTGTTGTTATTACTATTATTATTTATATTTATATTTATATTTTGTGAATTATTGTAAATTATTATTATCAATCATATAAAAAATAATTACCTGTTTTACGCAAATTAAATTCGAAAATTCGCTAAATTACGCGTAATTAGGGTTTAATATTAGTACTTTATATTTAGTATTTTACATATTAAATATTATTGTTCTATATACATATATATCAATATTTAGGGGGGAGGGCTATCGAACTCTTTACTTTTTATTTGGAATTTGTAAAATTCCCAAAAATATAATTTCAAAAAAAGATTGATCTACTAAAAAAATAATCACCTAACTATTTTTATTAATAGAAAAATGGGTAAATAATGGTAGCAAACAATGATAATAAAATAACCAATTAGAATCTTCCATTTTTAAAATTAAATAATTTTTCTTTCAATCCAGTTTTTTAAAAAAATGCATTCTGAACCATTTCCTTCCTCAAATATTCCAAATAATAATACTAACAAAAATAGCATTATCACGAATAACAACACTAATAACAATAATCTTATTACAAATAACAATACTATTGACCTCACTAATGTTAACGTTAACACTAACGTTTCTAGCGTTAATGCTGTAAACATTATTAATAATGCTGGCATTAATAATACCACCAACAAAAGATTTTCTTCCTTATTCGCAAGAAATGTTCCTAACGAACAGCTTTTTAACTTGCCTTTACCAAGTACAAATAACGGAATAGGAAAACGAATAATCGAAACTCTTTTAAATGAAAGTGAGAATGTACTCAATTCTCCATTCAATACAAAACAAGAAAAAGATCTTGCAAATAACCATAGATCTTATTCAATGATAAAAAATAAAAAGGTTTGTGTGAATATATATACATGTATATATAATTAATAATAATTTTAATCGATGAAAACTTATTTTTATTTTCCAGAACACAGCAAATGATTTAATACGTTCACACACAGTTGTGAAAAGAGAAATACGTGACGTCCCGTCAGTTGGTCAAGGCGAACTAGAAGTTAAACTGTTAGGTTCACCAAATATTCGACACGCTGAATCATACAATTGTGCTGCCATGTTAGGAAAGCAATATTTATTGATCGGAAATGATGAGGGTTTATCTTTTATGGATTTCTCTGTTCGTTATGAAGTGATGAAACCAATTCAAATAATGCGTGGAATTCCATTTAAAAAATTACAAATGTTAAACGATTATGGTATAATGATTGCAATAGCTGGAAAATCACAAAAAATCAGAATATATCGTTCATCATCTTTACTACATCTAATCAAGTTTGTCCTTAATTCTAAACCTCAAGTTTCTGTGGATTTCTCAAAAGCTCCGGCTTTTTTAAAAAAATTCACAGATTCTGGCGTAAAATGTGAACAATGTAGTAAAAATGCTGACGAAGGTGGTGGAAGTCTTGTATCAGTCAATGATAAAGAGACTAAAAAAAAATGTGACAATTGTCGAAAGCAGCAACAACAACAACCTTCTTCATTATTGTCACATAAAAAAGGTTCTAAATCTCAAGACCTGCCTCTTATTCCTTCCACTACCTCCACCACCACTGCTACTTTCCCCTCATCCTCAACATCTAATCAATCAAACACCACAACCGGAAAATTTCATCAAAAATCTTTATCAAAAAATTTTTCTTCTCATTTAACCGACTTCATCCAACAACAGTTATCAAATTCTTTGGAGAAGGCTGATATCAGTAGTGAGGAAAAATTAAAGGTTTTCCAATGGGCATCTGATTACACTAAATTGACTGAAATCTCAAAAGATTGTATGACTTTTGATGTCAAAGAAACAAAAAGCTATCTTTACTTGGCTGTGTTATCATCAAATCATGTGATTTATTTATTTGAATATTCATTAGAAAATAATAAAGATAATAATCCATTAGATATAAAATTCGTACATACTCAAAATTATTATATTCCAGAAACACCTTGTTTCATCAATGTGTTGACTGGCATGTATCTAATTAAACATATCATAGTCGGGACTAATTGCAGCAAAGCTATAATGATCGATGCTCATACTTCAGAAGTGACTGAAATTTATATGAAAAAAAATCTTATTCCTCGTCACGAAGAAAATCCAAAATGGCTAAGCTTCATTCCAATACCAAATACCTTTGATTTAGAATTCTTGATAAAAACACCCATCAAAAAAACTGAACCAAAGGTTATACCTTTATCATCATCACAAGTTTTACAACCACAACCACAACCGCTATTCCAACCACCATTCCAACCACCATTCCAACCATCATTACTGCCACCACCACCACCACCAAAAGATCAAACATTTCAACCAGCTTTGCCAATGCAACAACCGCTACCACCACTACCACCGCCAAATACTCAATTTGAACCAACAACTTTTCAAAAACGACAATTATCATCACTACAAACAAATGAATTACTTTTTTCATTTCCTCTTCCTCCTCCTCCTCCACCTATGCCAGAACAAATGCAAGAATCATTTTCTTTTCCTCATCCACCTCAACCACAGCCATTAAAATTATCATCCGACATTGACGGCATTAATGATATTAATACAACAATCACTGCCAATACTATTACTACCGATGATAATACCGATAATGTTCTTAATAAACTTGTTTCTCCTCCAACAAGTCCAAAAGAAAAAACAAATTTTCTTTTGCGCAGATCAACCAACAATAGGACTAAAAGATATTCTTTACAAAAAGATCCTTGTGAATCAGGAGTTAATAACAATAATGATAAGCGTTTAAATCGTAGGTCAACACGATTAACTGTGAAGCCGATTTTTAATGATTTAGATGAAATTAATAATGGTAGCAGAAATAATAGTGACGGAAATAATAAAAATAACGATAATAATAGTAATAGCGATGGTATTATTAACAATAACAATGATTTTGTAAATAATAATGATAGCCAATCAGCTACCAGAACTAATACTGAATCAATAACTATTTATGATACTCAACCAACTACTTATGTTCAACCGTTAAATTTTACTACAATTGTTAATGAACAGCAACTACCACCAAATAACATTAACGCTCAAAACATGAATACCACTATTAACGAACAGCCGCCACCAACGAATGAAATTATTAAAGATCTAACGATTAATGTTAATATTAATGAACAACAGCTACCACAATCAAACAACTCTATTATTAATGAACAGCCACCACCATTAAATAATGCTATTATTAATGCTCAACCGTTAAACTCTACTACTAATATTAATGAACAACCGCCACCTAGCAATGTAATTGTTAATGAACAACCGCCACCTAGCAATGTAATTGTTAATGAACAACCACCACCTAGCAATGTAATTGTTAATGAACAACCGCCACCTAGCAATGTAATTGTTAATGAGCAACCGCCACCTAGCAATGTAATTGTTGATGAGCAACCGCCACCTAGCAATGTAATTGTTGATGAGCAACCGCCATCTAGCAATGTAATTGTTAATGAGCAACCGCCACCTAGCAATGTAATTGTTAACGAGCAACCGCCATCAATTAATGCTATCATTAATCAAAAGCAATCACCAATTATTAATGAACAATTACCGCCATCAAACATTGTTATTATTAATGATCAAAAGTCAAATATTATTACTACTATTAATGAACAACCACCGTCAAATAATGCAACTATTAATGAACAGTCACCAATAATTGATGCGATTAGTAACGAACAACCACCAATAATTAATGCGATTATTAATGAACAACCACCAACTAATGATGTTCTTAGTTCCCAACCACCACCAAATAATGTTATGATTAGTTCTGATACTACTACAATTAATACAGATCAAATCAACACAAGTAATCAAATTACCGTTGAATCCAGCTGTAGTGACAGTAATTCAATTGAACCCAATAATCAGTCAGAAACCCAATCATACAATCCATCACCTTCGCAAAATGTCCAGCATTTACAACTTTCAAATCATGTGGGGCCTTTGCAAATTTACTCAAACCATGGATATTCCACAAGATTTTCAGAAACCATTGATTTTACTGATGATTATTACCACAGAGACTATAATAATAATAGCAATAACAATAATAATAATTATGATAATAATAATAATAACAATAATAATTATAATAACATTTATAATTTCAATAATAACATTTATAATTTCAATAATAATAACATCAATGATGATATTAATTTTAATAGTAACCTTTATCACACTAATAATAATATTCATAATAATGGTATCTATAACTTCAATAATAATAACATTAATAGCAATAATTTGTATTTAGTAAATGATGGAGATTCATCTTTATTTACAAAAACTGATGACAGTTCATCAACAGAATCCACATCGCCACCTCGCAACAATAATGATCATCAGTATGAAAAAATTAAATCAAATGAACCTGAAAAACCAGATAATTTGTTTTTATGTACAATTTCAAACCAATCACACATAGTAAACATTAAAGCAGAACTTTATCAATACAATAGAACAATTAAATGGAGTAATCCACCGGATAATGTCTGCATATTGCCAACAAAAGATGACGTGTTAGTTGTAGCATTTGAGAAAAATTTGATAGAAATTGCTACGTTGAAACATGGAGAAATAATTAAAAGAGAGGCTAAAGGTGTACCTGTTCGGTTTCTTGGTGAATCGATGATAAAATCTGTTGAAACAAGGAAATGCCATTATAATATTAATAATGAAACTTGTGGGGACTCTAATAGATTAGAAATTGATAGTGGTATTAGAAGAGTTTTATTTTGGACTTGTCAATTAAATAACGAGAATTATATTTATCGTGGAAAAGTTGAATTATAACACAGATTATATATATTATATGCATACATACATATATACACATGAATTTCTTTTTATATATCATTTTCATCATTTATTATCATTTTCATTATTTATATTATTTATAAAAATATTTTTTTCCTAATAAAAAACCTCCCAAAATGTATTATTACTATTTATTTATGAGGAGGGTATACATGCTGCAATAAAATGACATTATGTCACAAGGAAACTTCAGGGCCTAAAATTGTTAACACTGCAATGTTCACAGAAATTCCAGAAATTAAATTTGGCCATTTTTATTTTTAAATCTAAAATACTAACTAATATTAATAAAATGCTTCACAAGCGAAATTTTTTTGTGGATTGCAGAAATTAGATGAAATCAAAAGTTTTCTCGAGAAAAAACATAGAGAAATAAGTGATATCAAAGAGAGCGGATCCTTAAATTTGGATTGTTGATTTTTCTTTTCACTATAATTATCAAAACCTATAAAAAAGATTGACAAAATAATTAATCAAATAGTCTAGAAAAACACAAATCAACCAACTGGTGAATAAAGTTGTGGGAGAATTTCAAACACTTGTTTGATAAGAAGACCGCGTTGAATCCAGGATTTTATTTGATAAATGACAATTGTAACCCATGAATCAATGAAAAACGGAAAAAGAAAATAATACAAAAGATGAAAGAGAAGATACTAATATTGACAATAGTAATAATAGTGAATAGTGTCCATGTCGCAATCCAAAAGGGAAGCAAAATGGTCGCAAAGATGGTTGCAAAAGCTGCAGCCAGTAACTTTAAACTATACAACTCTTTTCGATAACCGGATGGAAGAACATTGAAAAACCAGTAAGGAATGGAGGGAAAAGAAGATGGATAATTAAGACCAAAAGAAAGGAGGGATTAAAAAAAAGAGTTCATAAATTAAAGGTTGGATCATCCAGCGATCAAAATAAAAAGCAATTCAAAAAGGCATCGGCCGAAAGTTCATCTTTTACCGAGAGAAAAAGAGAAGCGGACAAAACAAGAAAAAAGAAGGATCAATCCTTAGAAAGAGTACGTTAATATGTATGTATCTGACTGGGTTCGAACAATTATTTGACTATGATGATGGTCCAAAGTGAATTATGCTCCCAAAAAAATGCAATTAAACCCATCATTAGATGTAACCCAACTAGGGATGGGACGGTTTTACAAAAAAACGTTCGAACTCGGTTTTTGAACCAGCTTTTAGTTCATGCTCGGTTTGGTTCGGTTCTTTTAAACCGGTTCGGTTTTTTGCGAAACTTCTATCCACATGCTTATTGGTCAAATCATTTATAATGTAATGTGACCAGTGTTGTTATGGAATGGAATTCGGAATCTGGAATTATGTGTTCTGGTGTTCCGGTCTTTTTTACTGGAATTCCATTCAGCTAATGAATTTTTTTATTTTTTTATTCATAAATTTGTAAAGAAAAAATTTAAAATTTCTAATGGGTAAACAAATTTAAAGAAGCAATTGTTTCTTCATTTTCTACCCATTGAAATGATTAGCCATCAAATGTTTGTTCACTTGGTTGTAGAAAATCTCGTTTTTTTATCGATTTTTAGTTTAAAAAAACAAACACCGGTCAAATTTTTTTTTATTTTTAATAATAATCTTTTTTTTTTTTAATATTCTGTTGGCCACCTATTTTATTAGAAATACATGCTTCAATTCTTCTTAGCATACTTTCAATAAGATTATATAACACACTCTGAGGAATCTAAGACCATTCTTCTTTCATTGCAACCTCCAACTCTGTTGCATTTTTTAGATAATTTTCCTCTTTTTTCAATCTCCTTTCCAATTCACTCCATAAATGTTCAATTGGATTAAGATCAGGAGATTGGGATGGCCAATCAGACAATATATTTCTTTATCCAATTTTGTACATTTCTCACTATGTGTACTGGTGCATTGTCATCTTGAAATTTGTAACCTCTACCACGAAATTGTGTTGTGATCAATGGAACCAGATTTTTATCTAAAATTTCTTCCCACCCACTTTAACTAAAGGACCCAATTCTTTACCAGAAAAACATACCCATACCATTATACCACCACCACCATGTTTAACAGTCGGTCAAATATTCTTAATTTTGTAACGTTTACCATCTTTTCGCCAAACTCGAGCTGAACCATCACTTCTAAAAATTTTGAAACGCAACCCATCGCTCCAAATAACTGCTTCCCATTGTCTTACTGTCCAATTTCTTCTGTCTTTACACTATTTCGATCGGTCTCCCATTGTTGTCTTTTTAAGAAGGGTTTTTTGCAGCAATTCTGGAAAACATTCCAAGTTCATGCAAATTTGTACGAATCGTATTTTTTGATACTTTAACTTTTGCAAAACTTTTTTGAATCTCTTCTAAAGAACCATGATTTTCTTTTGACATAAATTTTTTGATCTTCAACTTTCAATACCTTTGGGCAACCACTCCTTGGTACACTTTTTAAATTTTCTACATTCTCATAATGTTTGATAGTGTGTATAATGAACTGTAGACTTTGGAGTATTAAATGTCTTTGCGATTTTTTCAAGAGAGCTACCACCTATTCTTAGACCTAATATTTTTCCTCGCTCTGCTTCAATTTTTAATTTTTACCATTTTTAAAAATCAAATAAAATTTTTTTGATTTATTGGTATAAATTTATTTTTAATAACAAACCTTTCAACGTGACAAGAACATAATGTTTTAGTCATTTACGAGACTTATACTAAAAACTACTAAATTTTTATTATAAAATTTTGAGAAACAAAATTATTAAAAAATCACAAAGATAATCATCGTGATTTATTTGGTGTTCGTTTTTTTTTTTTAACTAAAAATCACAAAAGAAAGATAATAAAAACACAAGCCATATAATGATATAAATTTTATTTACTTTCGTTATGTGGCATTTTGCGTAATTATTAAAAACATCGTCCAAATACTTTTTGGAAGGTAATGTATGATTTATTATTTTTAAATTTCAATTCAGTGAACAATTTATTTTATTATTTCTCTTTTTCTCTTTAGACGTGAAGCATTGATAAAAATAGATGATAAAATCGGCTTTACATGATGTATTATTAAATTCATCTTTAAATAAACAGACATTGTATTATTTATAGTTATTCGTGAAATGTGTATCAATTAATTTTAATGTGAAGAAGTTGCACATAACTAGATTTCGGCCAAATTATTATTGATCAAAAATAGAATGTAGATTTGATTATTGCATTGGATAATAAATTAAGGAAAATTGATATTCTAATTTTTTGGTGTTAAAACCCAATTTAGTAACAAATCTTGCTTGACTTCATCTAATGCAGACAATTTTCTTTGTACATGCAGTATGTGTTAGATTACCATAAGAGCAAAAAGACTCGAGTTTTTAATCATAAAAATTTGATTGGTAATTCAAATTCAGTGAAGCATTAATTAGTAAAAACGTGTCTTTTAATCTTCTTTTGTGAAAGAGTTAAGGATTATTTTCATGCAAGATTGGTAAATTACATATTTATTATATTTATTACTAATTCTTTTGTCTATTCATTAGATGGTTTGAGGGTGACTATTTGCAATTATTGGCCTGTGTGGATGGGGGTCCCATCCGTTAGGTTTTTTTTGTCATTTTTTTATTATCCCTTAAACGGTCAAAGTATTCTTTAGTAGTAACACAAAATAATTGTTTGATCACGCACGACCTTGCCAATTTAACGATCTACAAAGTAAAAATAGTCAATTGACCAACTTTGAAGGAAAATTTTACGAAAACCACAAGGATAACAACCGAATTTTTATTCACAGATCAGGAAGTAATACCTTCAGAAAAAGTTTTTTAACAGAAAAAAAATTTCAGCTATCAATAGCCGAAAACCCGTTTATGGGATACATCTTTTAATCATTATAAATCAAAATATTTTCATCAGTTATATTATTTCCATTTATGGAATGATCTCGCTTAGTCACGTGACCGGACAGCTTTTGAAAATCACGTGACAGAGCAATTTTTGATTGGAATTTTTTCTCAAAACGTCAATTAAATCCTTAGGTTTTACAAATACCACAAAAAGAAATGTTGTCAAATAAAAAATTTTTTTTTTTAAAAAATGTCTTTTAATAATTTATTAGCACAAGACAGAAGAGAATCAGTACTTAAAATTTATAATGAAATGGAGAGTATTGCATATTCTGCTTTTCCAACTATTTCTGACAGAGAAAATAAAAAAAGTTATTTTTTACAATTAGTCAAGGAAAACAAAAAACTATTAGAAAATGAAAAGGAATTTTGTAGAGAAAGGTTTGTTTATAATTTCGAATTAGATAATGCAGCTTATAAATGGGGTGAACCAAGAGAATGCAATAATTGCAAAACAATAAGATACTCTGACAAATTTTGTGAAAAGTGTATTAGTCTGCACTTACAGAGCCTTTTCAGCAATTGGACATCTGGAAATGAGATAATTGATGGTTTTATTCAAAAATGTCAACGGCTTTCGTCTCTTCCAGGTAGAATTATAGAATGGATACCTTATGAGCAATTTTATGACATAGAAAAATTAACAGAAGGTGGATTCAGTACTATTTATAATGCTGGGTGGACAAGAGGATATATTGATAATTATAATGAAAATAAAAAGGAGTTTATTTATATTGGAGATCAGGATATAGTATTAAAATCACTAAATAATTCAAGTAATCCAGGAAAACCTTTTTTTGATGAGGTAATTGTTCTTATTTAAATTAAATTAAATTAAATCATTTATTTTAAATTAATTGATTTATTTATATAATTAATTATTAATTTCAGGCATTGAATTATTGTAAAATTAATTCAAATTTAATTACTCCTTGTTATGGTATAACTAAATTCCCAGAAAATGGAAATTATGCAATAGTGCTTAATTATAATCAAGATGGAAATTTAAGAGATTATCTACAAAAAAATCATTCAAATTTAACATCAAAAGATAGAATTAACATTTTTATGTATATATGTGAAGCATTATATTTTATACATCAAGGAGATTTAATTCATTGTGATTTACATAGTGGTAATATATTATTGCAAGGAGGTGTTTGTTATATCACAGATTTAGGATTATGTGGACCAGTTGAATCATCAAACAAAATTTATGGAATTGTATCTTATATTG
>CAJVPN010000412.1:0-28689 GCA_910592215.1 Entrophospora candida
AGCTTTATTGCTTTGTTAATTGTACCATAAAGTGTTTACAGATTCACCAAAGCTTTAAGAGGTAGTAGGTAAAAATTTATATTTTTGTCCAAGAATGGTCCGGGACATTTAAAGTGATGGACACAGACACGGACAGTCCGTGTCCATGTCCGCGTCCGCTGACAACACTGATTATAATGGTTCATCTGATAAGGTAAAACTTGATATCAATATCTTATGAATGAATGTTTATACAGTAAGTTTATTATCATATCTCAATAGGCTTCGTTGGTTTCAAATATATTCAAATCATTTCATAGTTATCAAAAAAAAAACCAAAAACTCATCAAGCATTCATGTAAGTTCAACATCATTGTTTTGAAGCAGATCAATCCATGTTCATTAATACTGTACTTTTTATTCAATTGGTATTTTAGGCCTGCATATTGGGGGGTATTAGATTTGACAAAAGAAAGTCTAGATGGAAGTGGTTTGAAAGATCAAGAAATTCAAAACTTGTCACAAGATTTTTCAAATTGTATATGTTGGAAGAAGGTTTAAGGTTTCTGCTCGAAACTGCTTCTATTAGTAGCCAAAATTGCCCAAACTAGTTTGGGCTTTGAGAAAACACTTTAAACCAGAAACCTTAATCTGCACCAGAAAATGTTCAAAGATATTTTGATAATAACTATAATAATTTAGATAATGATCATACTATTAAAAAATTAGATGTCAATATTCAATTCATGTATGTATTTTATGAATTATATTTTCTGTTTATCTATTATGTTAACATTTTGTATTATTATATAGGAAAGACAAAATGATTTATCTGCAAGAAATGACAACAGAGGAAGAGTTAAAGATGTGCACAGCAGATGGTCTATTGGTGGTCCATTGGGTCCATTAGTGTAACACTTTAACCATATTTAGTATTTTACTAATGACAATGGACCAGTCCAAATCCATCTGTTTTCAATGGACCAGTCGATTTGCCAACCCTGGTACACAGCATTGCCTTTATTTGTTGGTGTTTTTGAGTCTGATCATATAAGAACTAAATGGTAAATAATTTACAATTTTTTCTTGACAATCCTAAACATTTGAAATGCTATTAAAACTGTTAAAAAATTTTCAAATATAGGGGAGAAATACAAGCTATTGCAACAAATAAGACATGTAA
Organism: Entrophospora candida; assembly: GCA_910592215.1. Classification (NCBI taxonomy): domain Eukaryota; kingdom Fungi; phylum Glomeromycota; class Glomeromycetes; order Entrophosporales; family Entrophosporaceae; genus Entrophospora; species Entrophospora candida. The sequence continues at coordinate 1,163 of CAJVPN010000412.1, forward strand.
TGAAAATGTGAATCCTTTTGTCAGGGCAAGGATTGGAAGACGTGTCAACATGAAAGGGACTCTCACAAGGACTGCAAATAAATTCAAAGTTATCTATGGTGAAATTTCAGGAATTTATGCTTGGAATATATAATTTTTTATTCTTTAAACTCTCTTATTCAAAACTCTTTAAAGTAAATCCCTTAATATTATTATTACTGGGTTATAAAACATAAAATATTATTTGTCAAATAACAACTCATTGTTTTATTGTAATAATCCAAATAACTACTATGATTATGTTTAATATTGAATGATCAAGTAATTTAATTATTGTAAAATTACAAAAGCTATCTTTATTAATTTAGATTGATGTCCTTATATACGAATTACATAGATTGATAATATAAATATAATATAAATAATAATACTCTTAATATCCTTATCAATCTACCTGGATGATTATAGGACATAATCAATAATAATAAATATAAGATATTAAAGGCAACGTGAAATAATTTAACGTTAATATTAATTGAATGTTACATGGATATTTTTATGCATCATTTCATGCAAGACAAAAATATTGTTATAGTAAGTTAAAGAAAAGGATATTCATCAGATATCTTAATCCAGCGATTCAATATGAGATACGAACCTAGTGGAGGCATTCAAAATCGCAAATGCATCTCATGCCTTAGAAAAGAAAACTATCTACAAAAAAGCAGGACACTGACTATAGGAATCTCTAATAAGTTAAAGGCCCTGATAATAAAATTGAATACAACACTTTAGATTAATTTTCTTACATGGAGGATATTGAATGATCCAAAAAATGAGATGAAAACAAATCACAGGTAAGAAGCAATCACATTACAGTTGTGGTGTTGAGCAATTTTCAACATTTCACTTTGTCTGGTTTTGTTGCAAGCATGCCCCAATTAATCTTATTTCACAGTGTCGATCAATATGAAGCAAGCAACAGAAAATAAATGAAAAGAATTTAAAGTTGTAAGTGGTATACCAAATGTCTCTCAAATAGAACGAAAATAATTTTTTGATTTTTTGTGTAATTTTTTATGCAATTTGTTCATTACCTTTCTCTTCATTGAATTCACGTAGTTTCTTTCACTCTTCCAATAACTCTTTTCCCGATCGTCTCTATCCTCCCCCAACTTTTTCTTTTCTTCGATTAATCTGTCTCTTGATCCTCCCCCCTTCGTTCTTTCATTATTCGTTCTCCAACTTCTCCTCCAACTCGTTCAACTTCTTCTCCTCCCCTCATCCCTCCTCGAACTTTCCAACCCTCCTTCGCATCTTTTGCTTTTTTCAATAGTTGACATTTTTTATTTTTGTAAGTAAAGAAAGTATTTTTCTATTACTATGTATTAACAATGGAAAAAAAAAATAATATTTTAATTAAAATAATATAAAAAATGTCAGTCTTGCATGGGAGGAAAATACTTGGAACTGTTGTACGTGAAAATGAAATTATGTGAATTCGCAATTCACATATGTGAAATTCAAATTAGCCAATCAGAATTTCACCCCACTCCATAATATTTCAATTTCACATACAACAGAGCCAAAGTATTAGTATTAGTATTAATATTAATATTAATAGTTGGTAAAAAATTGCCCCTGTAATTTTATAATCTTGATCTGCATATTTGACCGACCACCCCAATGCACACTGAAAAAATTTGGATATAAAAAAAATGTGGTCTTTCATCGAATACATTTTTATTTTGTTTCCATCCCTCTCCAATTCGCCTGAAAACGTGTATTTAATTAAGTCAATTATCATTGCAATATTTTTTATAAGTTTTTTTTACTTGATGGGGAATTCAAGACTTTTTGGTAGAAATAAATTTTTACCTCAAGGAAAGGTAGTAGTAGTACTCACTGTTTAATGTTTAACATTTTACGATATTAATATCTTAACTTTTTTAGTTTTATAAAATAATAAGCAATTCGTATTATTGTTATTATTAATTTTAAAAAGCATGCATATATAACAGGTGGTAGTAGAGGACTTGGTAAAGAGCTTGCAAAACTATTGGCTTCTAAAGGTGCACATGTCACGATAGTTGCTCGTGAATATGATGATTTAAAGATAGCTTTAGAAGAAATTAAAGGTGTAAGTGTTGATTTTAAATTTTCTTTAATTTTTTTTCTTTTACAACATAATAATTCCTTATTATTGTTATTATTATTATTTTAATTAAAAAAAAAAAGGTAGCCAAGTATAGAAATGATTATGAATCGTTGGTATTCAATATTGTTTCAGCAGATCTTACCAAGTATGAGGAATCAGTTCGTGCACTTAATGAAGCATCTGCTAAACATGATGGAAAAGTTCCTGATTTTATTTTTTGTTGTGCTGGTATGTAAATAATGTAATATATAATGTTTATAGAGTTTTTTTTTAAAATTTTATTTTTATAAGGTTCTTGTAGACCTGGCATGTTTATAGAACAACCAATTTCAGATTTTACATTTGGTATGCAATTGAATTATTTTGGAAGTCTATACACTGTGCATGTAATTAATATATATTATGATCAATTACCATTAGCATTACAATTATATTTATTTATTCATTCATTTATTTGTCAGTCTAAATGTTTTCTCATATATATATATAATTCAAGGAGGCTGTTAAAAAAATGGTTCAGCAAAGTGTTAAAGGAAAAATAATTTTTGTTAGTAGTTGCGCTGGGTTGATGGGATTTGTAGGATTTTCTCAATATAGTCCAAGCAAACACGCACTTAGAGGTATGTACTTGCTTGTTCGACCAATCAAATTTTGGTTTTGATTTTTGATTTTGGAAAGAGTGAATGTAAAATCAACAAATAAATTAATTTTTGGGTTAAAGGATTGGCTGATTGTTTAAGGAATGAATTGATTTTATATGATATTGGTGTTCATTGTTATTTCCCCGGCACGATAGATTCTCCTGGTTTAGTTGAAGAGGTATGTACATCATTTTTTTGTATTTTAGTTTTTAATTGCAATAATATTTTCCCTGACTTCTTGATTATTAGAATAAGACTAAACCAAAGGTGACCAAGGAAATTGAAGGCGATGATAGTCCAATATCACCTAGTCAAGCAGCTAAAGCTTTATATAAAGGTAACTTGTTATTATAAATTTTAGAAAGAAGAATGTATTCACAATTATTTATTTTTACTTTTATTTTTTAAAACAGGACTTTGCCGTGGTGAGTTTTTTATTACATCAGATTTTATATCAAATATTTTTAGAACTTCAATGAGGGGAATATCACCAGGAAATAATTTCATATTGGACTTTCTTACTTCCGGACTTGGATGGGTAAAATTTTCATATATTTTTTTTTAAAAAAAAAATTTTTTTATTTTAAATAATTAATTTCTGCTTTTGGTAAATTTAAAAGATTGCATTGTCACCTACTAGATGGTGGATGGACGGAAAAGTTAAAAATTTAAAGCCAAAGAAAATCGAGACTTCAATTAATAATGAATGATGATAATGATTTTTCCTTCTTGTATTATTTATCATGTTTATTTATACAATAATTATAAATTTACACATATTGATATTAATATTAATTTTTATGCCGGATTGATATTTATTTCATCGTGAGTTAAATGTAAACCCCCCCCCCCTCCCCCGTGAATGCAAACATGGATATGACGCCTGAGAAATCACGTCGATTATTTTTTATGAATGAATTCGCTAATACTAATTACTAATGCTAACAATAAAACTCGTAGGGTATCCGCCATTCGAAGGCCAAAAACTTTTAAGATGTTGGTGCTTTGCGCGTTTTTTCTCTCATTTACATTAATCGAATATCCGTCGGATCCAAATCTCAAATGTAGATCAAGTTTTTTTTATTTATATTTGATCATCCGAAAATTTCCCATTACTATCCGTCGGATATCAAATATGAAAATTTTTTTGATTATCTTTCTCAGGATACAATTATCTATGTAAAAGAAAGTAAAATTATGACGAATGATAAATAGTAATTAAATATATGAATCACATACATAACAGCTCGTTCAGTATATATACATGTATATATATTATTGGAATTATAATTTGCTAAGCAAATATTTATAATTATATATAAAGAAAAATGATGATACAAGTTTATGATCTTGAGAAATTTTCAATGAAAATTTTTTTCTTATTTTCCAATAATGATAATAATAACAATTTATATTTAAATATATATGTGAAGGGGAAATGATGATAAAGCCACAAATGGTAAGAATTTTGTTTTATTTTTTTAGTAAATAAAATTTCATTAAAGAAAAAAGCCTCTAATTTTGAGGCTTATATATATAAAAAAAAAGTGGGAAAAACTTTTTTTAAAGATTAGTTGATTAGTTGATAAATTTTTTCTTTTTTTCTTTTTCTGTTTGATAATTAATTATGTACAAAATTCTGAAAATCGTTTAGAAAAAATTTAAAAATTATTTTAACCTTTAAGAAACAATTAATACATAGGATCAAGTATATAATAAATATAACAATAGTAAAAAGAAGGTAATAGATGATTAAATGCGTATCATGAAAATATATGAAACGCGTGAAATTATTCAATCATTTTGTTTTTTTTTGAATTTCATACAAAATATTAATAACAAGAAAAAGAAAGAAAAAAAAGACTAGGAAAAAAGAAAGACAGTAACAACAATAACAAACAGTAACAACAGTAACAACAAATAATAAAATAATAATTATCAACATTAATAATCAAATATTATTAAAATAATAACAAATATAACAATTACAATAATAATTACTACTAATAATATATATAAATGTATCATCTTTCACCTAAAATACCCACACCACATCGAAAACCAGATGATAATAATGATGATAATGCCAAGGATAAACCAGAAATAAAAACAAAAAAAACTATCAAAGATCTAGCTAAAATAGACACGACAATAATAACACCAGCGACGACGACATCTACATCTAGTCTAAGCACACCAGCAAAAGTAGTTGATTTGCCAGCTCGTAGAATATCAACTTCTGAAGCTAGCACACAGACAAATAAACCTCGCGTATCACCTGAGGAAATTGAATGTTTATTAGCACTTAAAACATTGCTTCTTAAAAGTAAACGATTAATGGAAATTTTTACATATTGTCGTTTAGCGTTGGTGATAACTTTATATATTTTGATTACGTTTGATATAGTCTTGATCTTAAATAGTATTGCAAAAGAACTTTGGGTGGAGATTTTAACACAAGTAAATATTTATTATTTTTATATTTAAAGATTTATAATTATTATATAATTACAAATTATTTTTTTTTCCTTTCAAAAATTAAGGTAGTGAATGGTGTATTCACATTGTTAACATTAATAGTTCACCCAAAAAGGATTCGTAATTTACCAAGAGCTATAAAGATATTAATTGGATCACGTAAAAGAAATCAAAGATTGGATGAGGAATTACCATTAGATGTGAAAATCACTCAAAAACTTGTAAATGAATCATACGAGTGGTATATTTATGAAGGTGATAAATCTCTTATTTGCTCGCCAATAAAGCTTTGTTTGGTTCTAACTTTATGGAATATAGGTAGCTTATCACAATATGGCATTTGTGGTTAGTAGTAAATCTGTAAATTTTTATTGTTATTAATGTTGTTATTATTATTATTTCATTAATTAAATTTAATTGTAATAATCATTTTTTAAAAAATATTATTATTATTATTATTTAGCAATTTTATTGCTCTTTCCACCAATAGCAAGACCTATTACAGTTTATATCGCACTGGGTGTAGTTAGTATAATTTGTGAAATAGTACCAATTCCAATTGTAGTGATTCAATTTCAACGTGCAAATACTGCTAGATTTATGGACACACAAAGTAGACTACTGCCAACCAGAAAAAATTCGAGATTTAATCCATAATATAAATGTATTGAAATAAAACGCATATATTATATGTTTATTATTGTAAAGTAGAAAAAGAAATTAATTATAGTTTTCTAGAATTACATAAATTATTTTTTAAATAATTTTCAGAGAGATTTTTCTTGTAATAATAATAATATAATCGCCATTTGATTAAATAAAGAATAATGAAAAAATGGAAAAAAACGAAAAACGCTGGTGCAATATAATTGATTGATAATCATCCATCACAAAAAATAAGACGATGTTTTATCCTAATAATAATAATAAAAAAGATAAACATATATATATATATATATAATTATATGATTTCCAAAAAAATAATTTTAAAAAAAATTTTACTTTTCTTTCCAAATTCATTTGTTGGGATGGTCCATCTCTTTCATTTTCAGGCGCTGCATCAAATACATTGAAGAATCTTTCTCCATTAACACCAACTTCTAAAATTGATGCCATATTACCACATCGATAACAATAATTAGGGGCTGACCAAACTGTCGATAGACAATCATTATATAAAACCTATATAAAATAGTTTTTTGGATTTGAATTTTTTTTAAAATTTTAAAAGTTACAACAGGAATTTAAAAAATAAAATTCATTACTTGATATCCTTCCATGCATAATTGATGAGCGCGTAATATATGTTCCATTTTATTAATTTCAAGAAATCTATTAACAACTTGTCCACCAAATGTGTAACCAGCGCCTCTATAAAAAATCAATCAAAAAATTTGAAAACTTGAAAAATGACAAACAAATAATTAATTTTCAAAAATAAAAATAACCTTGGTGAAATGGCGAATTCATCTTTTTCGGGATCAGGATCCGACCAAACCAAATCTGCCATAGGCCCTTCATGAGGAATTTCTTTATTTTTTTTCAATAAAATAATATAAAATTGGTTTTTTGGAAAGAATGGTAAGAAGGGAAGGAATAGAAACAAGAAATTAAAAAATACCTCTAAATCTATCCAGAATTTTAATTTGATCGATAGTGTGTATAGATGGTGAAAGACCTATCATTATCATCATTATCATTGTTATCATCATTGTTATCAAAATAGAGATTCAATTATATAATTATAAAGTAAAATTTAAATTTTACCTCCATGAACACAGAATATTCTATCATCAATTACAACAGACAAGGTCAAATAATCAAACATATCGGTAAAATATTGCCAAACATTAGGAGTTCCGTATTTTCTTACGCATTCGGTGTAAAATCCATAGGTCTATTTTTACATTTCAAGTAATAAAACATGTACATATAAATTAGTCACAAATCATAAAGTGTCATTGATAAGATTCAACCTATTAGATTTTATTCAAATATTTATTCAAATATATATATATAATATATTACTTGTGTTACAGCTCTTGATTCATGATTCCCCCTAACAAGTTGAACTCTTTCCGGGTACCGTAACTTTAGACAAGTCAATAGTGAAATAGTTTCTACGCTGAATAGCCCTCGATCCACGTAATCGCCTGCAAGAAACCGAACAAGGAGGCGATTCATATTTAAGAACATTCGGCTGTACACCTTTTTTTATTATTAACACTGCTTTTTTTTAAAAAATTTTTAAAGATTTTGAATATTTCGCTGAAATCTCTTAAATGTACCAAGAAATAGGTAATTTGTATGAGGACAATAACCACCAATTCTAAATATTTCTATCAAATCGTAGAATTGCCTATATATAATTATTTTATTATTGAAAAAATAATTTTTTAGGAAATGGAATTAATTAATTGGAATGCCTCTTTAATAATAATAATATTAATATTATATTAAATAATAAAAAAATAATTTATTTTCTTTCATCTTTACCCGTGAATATCTCCAACAACTGTCACAGGAGCGGATATATGGACAACATTACTTTCACGCATTAGTAATTCTTTGGTCTTTTCACAAATTTCTCGAATAAGCGATTCAGCAAGTAACTGTTTCTGTAAAAGTTGAGAAATGCAAGCGTCAAGATCTAGTCCCATTTTCACCTATAAAAAAAATACGATTTATTTATTTATGTAATTGTGGTGGTGATTTTAAAAAAAAATTTTCAAATAAAATAAGGAAAAAAAATTTTTTTTTGTAAAATTTGTATTACATAAAATTAACTTTAAAAATCCCCCAAAAATAGCTAATACAACTAAGTGCAAGCCCCAACTTCACGAACGATTCTCGTTATGTTTTCGTAAATACTTTAAAGGTGCATTACAGGCTCTGTTTACATCTCTGCTAATAATAATAAGATGTACGCTCACCTACCGTAAAATACCCGACCACCTACGTCGTTGTAATGTCAAATGAAAAAAAGACCTTACTAAAAAAGTAACGTTTTCTTAAATAAAACCTTTTTTACTTTACTAAGTAGACTTGTACTGGATATCAAAATCTCTAAATTACAAAAGCTTCGAAAGGCTTGGTATGGTATTAATGGAAACATTTAGCAAATAGTCCAAAAATCAAATTTTCAATTGGAATCTTTACATGCAATAAAAAGTCATTGTAATGTATATTATTTCATTAATAAAATGTGCTCAACGTAATGGATTACATACATCTACAATACGATGTCAGCATAAATTAATTCGTGAAAAGGGTATCCGACTGCCCCGTAATTTTATTATATGGGACATGAACACTTGTATTACCGAGAATTTCTAATCTTTAAATTTATTATTTGCGTTCAAACGAGATCATACTCCACAGAGGCATGAGTATTCGGGAGAAATAGGTTTAAAGTATACTTTAAGTCTAAAACTACATTTTTAAACAATTTTAGGCCCCTTTGTTCTTAATATTATAGTTAGCTTATGAAGGAACAATTTTTTCATGTAAATTTTATTAAAATTGATCATCCGTTTTTATATTTGCCAATATTTTTTCGTGACACATTCCACGACTATTTCAGGGATAAAAATTTTCTTGTGGTGGTATATGGGTATATGGAACTACTCCTATATAAAAGAAATTCATTTACATCAGATCTGCCATGGAACCCAAAAATTATAGTAAAGGAACTCTCACACGAATAGCCCATTGTTGTGGAGTTTCATTGGGTCGAATAAATGACAATGTAACATATAATCTTTCAGTGCAAAGAGGCATTCGATTTTTTCATCATTATATCCATAATAATGGCTAATTAACGAAATAACATATTTCATAGAAGAGGGTTGTATCTAAGTATCGATAACCAAAGAATAAATCTTGATAATGTTATTGAAAACCAGAGAAGCCATGCATGAATGGCAAATAAATACCCGAGGAAGTCCAGAACAAGGAACAGTAGAGTTAAGATTAAAATTGGAATATATGAATGCTGGCGGAGAAGCTCAATTTGCTAATGCTGAATAATTTTTCTGTATTAAAAGACAATAATGTATAATCGTACATTGATTGCGAAGTAGAAAATTCGAATAAAAAAACCTTATTTTTCCGATGCATACATACACCACGTACCCACACACCCATATACAAAGTTAAAATCTAACATGAGAAAATTTGTTTTTTTATTGAGTAATGTATTATATAATAAACCATACATACCTGTGATATAATTCACATAAGTAAATTGTGAGCCATGATCTCATCACGTAATATTATGAATTACATATTTATTTTCAAGAGGACCTCGGACAATTATAATTGAATTGGTATTAACAAAATTGGGTATAAATTGGCATTTTTTGAGGAACTGGTATGTAAAAACAGGGTGGAGATAAAATAACTGGTATGTAAAAACGAGTTAAATAAATTCTGTTTGATCATATTGTTTGTACCAGGGTTGGCAAATGTGCGGTCTATTGGTGGTCCATTGGGTCCATTAATGTAACACTTTAACCATATTTCGATCGAGCCTACGATGTAACCCTAGTTGTTATTATCTTTAAATAGCATTCTAGATTCAGTGGCAGAAGTCTTGATGGTGTCAATTTAGTATTTTATTAATGGTAATGGCCAGTCCAAAATCCATCTGCCAACCCTGGTGCAGATCGTAATACTAATCCCACTTCAACCCCATTCTTTAATGGTTTTGATCGTCAATTTTCATAAAAAACATACAATCCAACGAGATGGTATTGACATCTCGTATATAACTACTTCATTATCTGTAAAAAATTAGAGAATATTAGCCTTACACAGCATGAATATTTTCGAAGTTGGCAATACATGTAGTCCATATAATTTCAATATACTTAAACCCGTACCTGCACCACCATACTTCCTCACAACTCTATTAAAGATAACCTTCAATCTTAATTTTGTCATGAAAATAAGTGCGTATGATTACGTTGATTTAGTGGTCCACTGACTTCACCAACGGAAAACTCAAGGTCAGTTGATTTTATAGACCAGATGATGTCGATTTTTCGGCCAGAATTACTATCTTCTTTATCATCTTTTCCCGATTGCGATCTTCTGACGAAGCGAACAGACATTTTTACCACTAAATGAACATACATTATAATTTAAAAAGGGAATCAAATATTCAGTTAGTGTAGAGAAGGACGTTCACAACAGATCGTCCACCGTACATTAGGGCTAGTTATCTAATTGGCAACTTTCATAAGTTGTGGCCACGAAGTGCTTCCAGTTCTCTATTTACCAAATTCCTAGTGGCAGATATACAACAATTCAACAACTCGGCGAGAAGAAAAAACCTCATCTTTCAAGATAATTTAAATTGATTATTTTTCTTTAGTATGGTAAATAATTGTTTTGTTTAAAAGAAATATAAGAATGAATTTATTACTATGCATTTTTTTTATATTAATATTTTAAAATTTATTTTTAAATTGATTTTTTTAAAGAAAATTTTGGTTGCGAATTTATCTAATTTTTTCACCAATTATAATCATGATGATGTTATAAAGTTAAATATCGTGTAAAAAAATCAAATTTTTGCCGCCTAGCTACTTTCACGTGATATTTTCCCACTCAAAATACCAGTTATTGTTTTGTTGCACGACATGTTTGATAAATCAAGTACAATAAAAATGAGCTCAACAAACGTAAAAGAGCCTATTGAAGAAATTAACACAAATTCAACTCAAGGGCTAACAATTCTACGCTTGAAACGTAAAAGAAATGAAGAGCCTTTAGATGCTCTTGGTAATTTATTATATATATATATATATATATAAGGCATTATACAATTACGGTAAATGCATTCCTAATTCATTATTATTACTGCTACTATTGTTATCGCTATACATAGTCGTTGAACAATTGTTAAGGAACGGAGTTGAACATGGCAAGAAAAAACCTAAAAAACGAGGATCTATAGATAAACAACAATTTTCGCCATTAACAACAACGACTGAACAAGAAGGTATTTATCGAAAAAAACTTTTCAATGATATTTATTTTAAAAGCATTAATCATATCAAATCAAAATTATTAAAATATGTTATTATTATATCTATTATATAGTCAAGTCTCCACTAAAAGAATCATCGGTGCCATTTATGTTTAGATTTGCTGAAACTGTTGAGAAAGTTAGCTTTAATGATTCGATCAAAACTCGGCAATTACAGGTAAAAATAATAGTGATTTCTTTTATATGTATCATTTTTTTTTAGATCTTTGAAATATTTCTTTTGATTTAATATTATTTTTATACTGATCATTATTATTACTATCATGATTATTATAGGATCGTATTTCGAAATTAATTTCTAGCAAACATAATGTAATAAAAAAATTTGAAACCAAAAAATTTCGTGAAGATCAAATTACAAAATTTAATGAGAATAGACGTAAAGAAAGATATAAAGTTATTGATGGAAATAGACAAAAAGGAATTGAATCTGTTTTCACGTAAGTTTAATATTAATATTAATATCATGGTGGTAGATTATAATAATAATAATAAACAAAATTTTAAATTTTAAAGTGAAGATAATGAAACTGAAAATGAAACAATTCATGATATATTTATGATGTACGATGCTGTTAAGGAAGAAAAACCTAATAAGAATATTGAGGAACCAAAGTAATTTATTAAAAAAATTTTTTTTGATTTAAATCAAGTAATTTATTTACTATATATATATATATATATATATTGTATAGGATAATTAGTGATAATGAGTCTGATATCATGTGTAATTTCATTCCTTTGGTTAAGCAATATCTCACAAGTATGTAAAGTTATATGAATATAGTTGTGATTTTAAAATATTAATGATTTGTAATTATAATAATGATGATAATAATGGTTTCTTAGTTCAAGAAGATGATAAAAAAAGTGAAGATAAATCAGATGATGAGGATTATGTTTATGATGTTTATTATCAAGATGATTCTACAATGTTAGATGATGAAATTCAATATCAAAATTTTGCTACTTTGTAAGTTTTTTTTTATAATTCAAAGTCTATAAAAAAAAACAAAAGATCATTGTCATTATTACAGTAATAAATATTAATATCAATATATAGAACCTGGTTCGGTGGCGAAGAAAATCAAGTATTTGTAAAAGAAACAAAGAACCAAGAATTATATGAATATTCCGACGAAGAAGATTCAAACGGTCTGGAATTATTTTATCGGATATTTATGTAACCAAGTAAAAATTATTGACGGACATTATTATTTTTTTATAAAAAATTTATAGCTGAAGACTATTATACACATGATTATCCAGAAGAAGATAACGAAGGTGACTATGATTACGAGTATGATGATGATGATGATGACGATGACGACGATGAAAATCAGAAATATGGTAATTATAATAATAAATTTATTAATAATCAAATTAATAAAATTAATAAAATTATTATTTTTCAGATGAATCAAATGATGATTATTCATCAGACGAGCAGGATTATTACTATTAAATTAGAATTTAGAATGGCTTTTTAAAATAACAATAATCAAAAATTGCAATAATAAATATAATAATAACATTGCTATAATTAATGTGCCCCGAATTTATTTATTTTTTATATATGTGATGTCAAAAATACTTTATATATTTCATCTAAAGCTTCCATAGTCATAGAATCTCCATCACTTAACTTCAAAGTATTAATTGAATCTTTAACATAAATGGGCTTTCTCATACCAACCAGCACACAACCAATATTTGAATTGGCTAAATAGATGCGTAAAGCTTTGATAGATAATGGTGAATGGAATTCTTTTTCTTCAGATTCCAAGTTTAACGAAGGCGAAACAATTGATAATAAAGAATCAAGTTCATTATTTGTTTGAAGCAAATTTAAATGTGAATAATTGATGATTGATGATATTAATAATTGTGATTCCTAATTAATTTGAAGTTGAGAAAAGTGTGTTAATTAAATAAATATGATAGTCTGTATTTATTATTATTGTTGTTGTAAATTAAATCAATAACCTTTTTATAATCAATGATCCAATTTTCTAATCTTAATCTTTCTTCTGAAGATAAAGTAGTAATTATATTGCTATTGTTGATCAAATTTTGTAATTGATTTAAATCATTATTAATATAAAGTTTAACATTCTTATTTAAATAATGTTTAGTTGCAAAATAATTTTTTGATAATTTAGATAAATTTTCTGATAATATTTGTGACCATACAAATTTTGTTGTAATTAAATTATCCAATGAATCTGACAACAAAAATAAATAAATATACTGTAAGTAGTATACATTTATACTTTAAGCCTATAAAAATATATTATATATATATATATATTTATTATATTTACATGACTCATTCAACTCATTTTCCAATTGATTTAAATTCTTGAATGATGTTTCAAGATTATTTACAATTTCTCGTTCAGCTATAATATGATAATAGTGGTGATTGTGATGACGATGGTGATGATGATAAATTATTAGATTGATAATTTCAGATTTAAAAATTTTTCAACATATAAAAATTTTTTTCAAAAAATGATTTTTACATAAACTATTTTTATTGTTTACCAATATTCTAATTGTCTCATCAGGTGCGATGGCATTTAATGGACGATTTGTAAAAACAAATATGTCATTTGACTAAATAAGTAAAAAGGATTAGAGAAAATTGGAGATTAGATTTGATATTAAAAATATGAATTTAATAAATTAATATTTTTCTTCCAGTTTTTTTACCTCGGCAAATTGTGCAAGAGAATAATAATCCTGTTCAATTTCAATTTGCATTATTAAATTTCTTTCAAGTAGATTAAATGGTACTTGTATTGCTGTGAAATTTTTCTTATTAATTGATGACATTTTCTCATATATTTTTGGTAAGGATATATGATCAATTGATGATGTTTTAGCCATGGAATTTGAACATATTCCATATCCTTTGATTCTTCCTAACAATTTAAAAAAAGTCCGCTAATATGAGATTGGAATTGGAAATAGAATACATTCTAACTAGAAATATAATAATTCTATAAAAAAAATAATCATGAGAATAGAAACCTTTAGAAACTTCAGTGTCCAAGTAATCAAACGCTTTTAGAATGTCATCATATAAACGATTAATTGAATAATGCTATTGTTATAAAAAAATTATTTATATATCTATATAACTTTATACAAAATTTATATAATACGCGTATAATATGTACCTTATTCTTTGCTTGTAACATTCTTTCAGGATTATTTAACATAAATATATCAAGACAATCCAATTGTAATCTTTTCAAAGAATCATTTAATTGTTCACATAAAAATTTTGGTGACATTGAATGAAAAGATTGATTATTGATTTTAACAAAAGAATTATCCAATGATGCTGTTGTTGTTGTATCCAATGTTTGAAAATAGCCTGCTTTAGAAATTACTACTAAATCCTTTTTTTTTTTTAAGTTGTAAAAAAAGATGAATTATATTTCCATTTAACGATCTTATTATGCTATTGTTATTGTTATTGTTATCATAATCTTACATCAGGTTTAACAGAACCTTTACTAAAAAGTTCTTTTAAAACTTTTCCAATGACTTGTTCCGATTCACCATTTTCAAAATTTGAGCTTGTATCTATAACATTAATTCCATTATTTATCGAAAGTCTAAGAGCTTGATGTGATTCTTCATCTTTATGATTAATTCTATAACTACCAAAACCTAAACGTGAAACAAGTTTATTGGATTTTTTAACGATTGAGTTAGGAATTGAAAAATTTTTTTCAAAAAATTCATTATTTATCACGTTAGTACTATAGAATTTTTTTTGGTTATATAAACATCTTTTGATAACAACTCTACTATTCATTTTTGCTTAATAAATTTTGAATATTTTTTTTTTATATGATTACCATCGCGTGACATAGCAAAAAGATAATCAATCATAAAAACTAGTGATTAGAATTTTATGAATTAGACATCTCATCGAGAGATTTCAAATGGTAGTTGTTTGGACTGAGTTTAATAATTAAATTTATATAAATTTTTTTTAAATTATATCAAAATATTCTATTTTCTAATATCAATAAAATGAACAATAATTATATTATCCAAAAACCTTATTATGAATCAACTGTTATATTATCTTTCAATAAACTAAATATAATAATAATGGAGTTAATAACACATGCAACAAAACCAGACAAAGTGAACATTGGTGTTACCAAAGATTTCAGGGATCAAAATTTAGTCGTTTGTAATGTGATTAATGGTAGAGTAATATTAAATTATTTGTAATGATAATCAATAATTGATGTTAATGTCTCAATTTGCATATTGCAAATACACAAAACAATTGAGAATGAAATTGTGATTCTTATCTGTATGTGGTATAACTACAACCAAAAGTATGTTTTTTTATAACATTGTAATGCTTATATAATTTCATACCATCAAGAATTACTTAAACAAAACAGTGCTAACAGCCTTAGCCATTGGAAAGAAAATAGCAAATTCTGAGAAAATAATGTCAACGATATAGAATTTAATTACATCTCTGGTGAAAAAAGTAATAATATATTTGGATCAATTGAAAAATCACATGGTGAACCATCAAGAACCAAACCAGAAACACACTAGTGATGGCAATGAACAAAGAGGAAGAAAGAGTAAGTTTATGAAAACAATAATGACAAAAATGACATTGTTGTGATAAAAAATTTCATGGAAAACATGCCAATAAGGATAATGATTGTAAAAAAAAACAAGTGTTTATTATTTAAGAATTATTGATTTAGATGAATCTACAAAATCAATGGAAATTTAGAAAAACAAATAGCTCTATTAGAAAAAAGATTGAATTAAATTTAAAAGAGAGCAAATTGATGATATTGAAAATTAAAAGAGATGAGTTTGTGCAGTAATTTTAAAATGAGTACTGTAAGATCTGAGCAGTAGATATTGTACCATGGATAAGTATAGCACTTATTACAAGGATGTATTGTACTCATCTATACTTTCTATACTTGTATCTTTAATATAAGTACCAATTGTACTATATTCATTTTAACATTACTGTATTGTACTTGCTGCAATGATAGTATTGTGCTGAACATGCATATAATCATATTCTTTGTATAAATAAAACAAACCCCAATTATAAAAAAAATAATGGGTATTATTTGCAATTTACTTATGAAAGTTGGTCAACAGAAGATGAATTGAACACTTTATTCAAGAGAAAAACTGATAATAGATGTGAAATTGAGCAAGATATTAATTGTAATTTATTTTATTTGAATTATTAACCAGTTGTTTTTATAATAATAATAATTTTCATTTTTTCAAATTTAAAGTATGTTCTATAGCAATGATTAATAAAAATAAGAATTAAATCTACAAATCGACATAATGAATTATTAACTTACAATTTGTAATGAAATTGTATGTTAAAGTAATCTGATCCCAATAAATTCAGCCAACCGCCCTTGTTTTGTATCCATTCCTCCAGTAGTTGGTAAGCCATAAAAATTCAACAAATTGTTTAAGTTTTGAGATTTATATTTAAAAAAAATATTATTTGTAAATTATTCAAAAAGGAGAAAGAATATGCTAGTGTACAAACCGGTTAGTTCTCGTAGTTGAGATATGTCAGAGGGAAAACTTGTTGGAAATTGGTTCAGTAAGTTGGGAGGCACTTCAATATTTGTAGTTGGATCAGTAATTCTTGAATTTAACGATCTACAAAGAGACCGGTTATCCCTAAAATATAAAAGGTTCATTCAATTGTTATTTTTAGTAAAAGGGACATAGTATGATTATGGGAAAAAGACTTACAAAGATTGGATATTGGTTTGAATTGCATTTAATTGTGTTGTAAATTGAGTTGTCATTGTATTGAGGGTATTTCGGATAGCCACAAGCTGATTTGTTATGTTAACAACAGGTATATTTGGTATTAAAGGCACTTCCTGTGCTAACATGTTAAGACTTTGAGAAATATTATTATAATTAGGTTGTTGTGCCTAAAACAAATTACAAAGAGAGGTGAGGTGAGGCTTGAATCAGAAATTATGTGCATTATTTAATTAAAATTTACCATGATTTATTTAAAAAAAATAAAAACGCGTTAATTTGTCACTAAACATTTATCATTATCATGATGGAAGTTTGATTTCATTGGCTAAATTTTGTGACGATCTCCCTTCCAGACATCACGCAAAAATTAAATCTGAATTTTTGGTGATACGAAAATTTTATAATTTATTTATGATAAGAAAATGAGTGTTTTAAGACGTTTTAAGGCTACAGATTTATTTAAAGTCAATAATATGTAAGGATTAAGTTTAATTAATTGATTTTTTGTTTTTTCTTGTTTTTTCTTTGGAAATAAAAATTAATAATTTTTAAATTTTTTTGGAATTAAGAAATTTGGATGTTTTAACTGAAACAGTAAGGAAATATATCCAATATATATAATTGATAAAGTTATTATTGTTGTATAAAAATTAATTAGTTGATATATATATATATATATATATATATAATTTAGTATAATATTACCTTTTATCTTTCATATTTATCAAGATGGCCAGATCTTTTTTGTTTGCAAGAGTCATCAAATGGGATAATAATGGGATATGGTTAATAATAAGATTATTAATAAATAATTAGATTTTTATTTTTATCTTTAAATATTTTTAGATATATATTTTTATTTATTATTATAGTTATGGGCAAAGCAGAAGGAAGAGGTAAAGAATGGCATGGACATGTAACTGCCATTACTGTTGCACCAGAGTATAGACGAATAGGATTGGCTGATAGAATGATGCAATTGCTGGAAAATGTTTCAGAAAACGTGTTTGTGGTTTTTTTTTTAATTATAATTAGAAAAATTACAAATTTTTATAATTGCAATTATTAAAGTTTACAATAATATTTTTGTTAAAAAAAATCAGGTATAATGGATATTTTGTAGATTTATTTGTTCGTGTTTCAAATATTATTGCAGTTGGAATGTACAGAAAATTTGGATATACAGTTTATCGACGTGTTACTGGTTATTATTCTTCTGGTGATAATAGTGAAGAAGATGCATATGGTAAATATTTTAATTAATTATATGATATTTTTTATTTAAGGAGAAATTGCATCATTTTAATGGTTTTTTTATGTAAAAAATTTTTTTAAGATATGAGAAAACCATTGAGAAGGGATGTAAACAGAGAAAGCGTAGTTGAAAATGGAGAATTAAATTATGTCAGACCCGAAGATTTATAAATATTATTATAAAATATATTAATAAAATTTCATGGAAAATTACATGTCAGGCCATCAAATATTTATTTCAAGCATTACTTTATAACATCCCATAATACATTACTTCTAACCTCTAACCATATCCAGAGTTTTAACAATGGAGTGATACCAATAAACCATCAATGATATCATCATTTTGTGTTTTTTAATACCCTCAATCTCTCTTTTACTAGCTTTTTGAGCACCAATTTTCTTAAACTTGGTAAAGAACTTTTTAATAAATTCATATTAGGACCCATCTGTCTAACAATACCTTCTAATAACAATACTGGTATAACAATATGTACAAAATCCCCTTCTAACTTTACATGATGGTTCCTCACTATTCTTAAAACATCTGTTAAAACATCTGATATTTTATTTTTCCAATTTGAAGGTTTTAGCTTTAACATTCTTCAATACTAAATATTGGATTTCAATGCATAGATTAACCAATTCAGGCGTTTTGGGCTTATCAATCATAAGTATCCCCATCGAATTTTGCTATTCCATTAAACAAATCCAAGGAATTACATCTTATTCAAGTTACTAGTCCAATATGATTTGTGGTTGATACTCTTCATTACACACTCTCATCAATTTCTCTCTCTAACCATTGGTTCCTGACATGACTAGGATTTTGTAACCATATAGCAATGCTTATTCATCTTTTAATGCTTCATCATAATTGCTGCTGCTGCTATTATCATTGCTTTCATATTTCAAGTAAGATTTGACCAGTCATAAGAATATATATTTGGTTTATAAAATCTAATCATAATGTTACCAGTGTTCATACAAATTATAATTATAAGCATATTCCCAAGTCATTATTATTATAGAAAATGAAATAAACAAATGTAAATAGATGTGTAAATGTTAAAAACACGATTCTCTCAAACAATAATAATAATATCAGAAACGCTATTAATTAATTATAAATAAATATATCAGTGAACATCATATCTTAAAAACAATCACATATATATATTAAACACAAGCAATAGTAATCAATGAATCTTATTCATATCAACGATTCTGCTATAATAAGCTCCAGAACAATTCTCTAAAAATAAACTAATGGGTAAAGCATCTTTATATTCCTCAATTAACCTACTTTTGGACATCTGATCAAAGGAATGGGAAACTTTATTGCATATTTTTCCTTGAAATTTTTTTGAAATTCTAGTAGATTATATGTTTCAATCCTTAAACTCAATTGGTTCTGCACTTCAACACTTCTTCAAGGAGTGATAGCAATTGCATCTGAAAATTTGACAATTCACATAGTTTATATCTTATTGATGGTCTATAAAACCAAATTATTTATATTGAAAGTACCTTCTCAGTTACCGACATATATTTATTATCTGTGTCACATTATTATCGTATACTGCGACAATATATTTATACATGTCATTACTCTGCTGACCTTTACGTGTGTTTATAGTATAGTTTCCATATCGTAGCCTAATTTATATAGTAAAGAATTAATATTTGTTGAATTATACCATTCTTTGCTGGTTTATTAGATGTAATAATGATATTTTTTGAATTAAATTCCACTTTTAATTTCTACTGTTAAAGGTGTTTTATCGAGTAGTCTTAGAATGAAGTCATAACTTAACCATCCATAAAATCCATAAAATATTGCCCATTCCTTATTACAACATCCATTCCATTTTATGATCAACCCAAAAACTATCCGGGAGATTTTCACACAGTGTTGATTTTCCAACTCCAGATTGTCTTGACCATGGGGATATTACATTTGTTTTAGAATTTCTTTTTTCTTTAAATTTATCATTTGCGCAGTTTTGAATGTTGTTAAAATAACGAACAAATTTGAATGATAAAACAAATTATGGAGAAAAATATATACATCGACATCCATACACATCCATAATGAGCATCTAAAGTTGATGCCAGCAACTATAACATTTAATTAGCAACATAATAATAAATAATTACCAGTTATATCACAATGTACATACATATTTGTATCATCCGCTTCAGATTGCTTCAAGCCAGATCGCAACTTTTGGTCACTGGCATTTGTCAACCTAAATGCATCATCTGCTTCAGATTGCTTCAAGCCAGATCGCAGCTTTTGGTCACTGGTATTTGTCAACTATAAATAGTTAAAATCTATTTATTACATAACTTGGATGGCTTTTTTTTTGGTATTGCCTTCAGCAAAACCACCCGAGTTTAACCTTTATAAGAGACCATTTACAAGCGAGCTAAAACCCACAAAGAACAGCTAACATATTTAAAGAATTTAACCCTAAGGACATAAAGCGTAAACTTAAAATTTCAAGCAATGAATGGAAACGCACCTTGCCAGTTATAGGATAACTAGTAATATGGGCAATCAATGTCGCCCACCTTTTTTATTAAATGTTCTATGAGTTATTACATGTATTTGGGTCACTTTTCATTTACATACTTTATTTTATAATACCCTGTTAAACCAAATTTGTCAAACCTAATACTAATACTAATTTTAAACGGAATAACGGGATTGAATATGTGGTTTGTAGCCTAGTACTAGACCCTATAAATTATGCGTGCAAAGTTTGATTTCCTATATCTTGTTTTTTCTTTTTCAAAATAATCAAATTTCAATTAATAATAACAATAACATAGAAAATCAGGAAACAAGAACTTTTGCATGCATATTCTACAGGACCTAGGCTACAAGCTATGTATACTTATTATGTGTATTTTTACATAATTGGTTCTCCGGATTTTGCTGCACCATTTGATATAATAAAATCTATTTGAATCTACTAAAACAAATAAACAAAGGATAAATTTATTATTCATCAAAAAAAGAAATATGATTGAAATTGACGTATCAAAAAAATTTACAACCTTAAAAATCATTAAATTTTATACATTTAATGATATTATTTTTAATAAATTCTCTAAAAATAATGTTGTTTAAATTGACTACTTGTGTGATCGACTCAATCATTAACACCAAAGGAATAAAATTAATTATTTCGGACAAAGGATTTGTTACTCGATTATCTTATATGGAGAATATTGAATAATTAAAAAGCATGAATGGATGAAAATATTTTGAGCCTTGAAATTTCTTTGTTCACTTTGTCTGGTTTTATTGCAGTATGTCCCAAATAATAACGTTCAGTTCTGTTACAGTATGTCCCCATAAATAGATTTATTTTTGATGATAAAATTATTGGAAAGTTATAAAAACAACCAAAAAGTAAGTGACTCTAAAGCGGCAAAAATCATTAAAAAACAAATATGAATCTAAAGAAAGTGCTAAAAGTAAAATATTTATTTTTTATTACCGTTACCACTTTGCATCTTACATTTTAGTGTCGATACTTAAAATTTATTTTCACCTTGTTTTTTTTTATTAATCCCACGTTCTCAAAAAATCATATTAACATTCAGCTACTCGTAAAACATTAAAAAATGATCGATTATTGATGGTGATAGTGTTAATGTGGTATCAATATTGTTCTGTTCGAAATGAAGTTGCTTATTGATTCTAAGATAAAAAGGGATTAAAATTCAAGTAATTATTCAAATAGTAGTGATGACGCATCTATGAAGGATAATCTAGCAGTAGTGCCATGCTTCAGTTCTAGCGTAATAGGTTAATTGATTTAAAATGAAAATTTTTTTGGTGTCCAAAATGTTTGGAATAAAAAAAAAAAAATATATTGATTGAAATACAATAATAAAATAATAATTAATTATAAAGCAAATTAAAAAGAAAATAAATCACATAATTGTACATGATTCTTAAATTCTTAAAGACTCCTCCAATATATCAAGACTATCAATAGGCATACTACAAGTGAAATTTTCACAAATATGCACACTATTAATGCTGTTTCCATCATTTTCTCCGATTGATTTAACAAAACTTTGAATAGTTTCATTAAATTTAAATAAATCCAAGATTTCTTGTTGATTTTTATCTTTTGTTATTAACAATAATGTTTTACTAGGTACAAAATGATTATTTATACACTGAATAAATTTTTGAATTTGTGGATCGTTTTTTTCTGCGCCTAAAACCATTATCTATAGAGGGGAGGGTGAATAGGATGAAAAGACTGCCATTTTGTTTTAAATGAAATAATAAATTATTATTAATTTTATTTTACCTGTTTAATTCCTTTGTAATATAAAAATAAACTTGACATCATAAATGGCATGGCGTGAGGAGAATTGTTTAATCTTCCAGCAAATAATTTTAATGTCTCTTCAGCTTTATTTATATAATCGGTGTTACAAAGTATGTTTCCCAGTCTTAAAAGATTATTAACTGCCACCGAGTTTCTGATGATTATAAAATTAGAAATGGGGAATTGGGGTTAAAAAAAAATAAAGTGAAATATATATTTATCTAATAATGATAATAATGTTAATGATAATGAATTACTTACGCAGAGGGTTCTGCGCCATCGTAATCTAATAAAAGAAGCAACGAATCAATCAGTAAATAATTAATCAAGGGAATTCAACAAATAAATTTATTACCTTCTTTCAATCTAACCAAGATGTCACTAGTTCCTTCTGCAACATTAAAAAATCCACCACCGCCTTCTTTATCATAAAATAATTTATTTTGAGTTTCTTGCAATTCAACTGCCCAACTAAGATACGATTCGTCAAATGTTGATTGATATAAGTCAATTAGAGCTGCAATAAAAAAACTATAAATATATAAAATTAATAAATATTTATATTACAATGTAAAATAATATAATACTGATATTTCAATTAGAAATGTCTATTACCTATAATCGTCAGCAAATCCTTGCACATTACTTGGACCTTCTCTAAAACTTCTTAATAAAATTTTCTTGTCATTGTCATACATATTTTCTTTAATGAATTTTGCTGAATTCCTTGCTAAATCAAGGAAGTTCGAAACTTTTAATATGTCATAAGCTTTTGATAAGCCAGAAATCATTAAACCTATTTAATTAATAATCAAAATTAATATTGTGCATTATGTATTATAAATATAAATCATATATATAATTTAATAAATAATATCAAGTTTACCATTCCAAGCTGTTATAATTTTATCATCAAGATGAGGTTTAGGTCTTTTTTCAAATCTGTATTTTGCAAGTTTTTGTTTTGATTCAGTTAAAATTGTTTTTAACTCGTCTGCCGAGATATCATATTTTTTTGATGTTTCTTCAAGTGAATAACGTTCAATTAAAACATTCTATAATGGACAATTTTATTAATATAAATATGCATACAAGCTATACAATAGTGTAATTAAAATATAAAAAAATAACAGTTAAATTAACAAATAAATAAATAAACTGTTACCTTATTTTTTAATTCACCTTGAATATCTTTTTCTGGGTCAACATTACCATTTGGTTTTACACCAAAATGCCAACAAAATATTTCCGAATCCTTTTCACCTAAAAGTTTTTTAATTTCCAATTCTTCCCATACAGCAAATGCCCCTTCTAAAAAATGTATGCGAATATACAAATAGATATTTTTATTATTATTTTGAACTGCATGTATTCTATTATAAAGTTATAAACAAAATCTCACCCAATTTATGCTCAGCTCCTTCATATGGATAAGAATCAGCATCTTCAGCAGAATAAAATCCACCGCACTTAGAATCTCTTAAATCTCTTTCCACATAGTTAATAATATCTCTTGCAACCTTTACATCATAATAATAATAAGATGATGCACTATTATTGTTGGTATTATTTTAAAAATATATCAACGTTACCTCTGCATAATAATCATCCTTAGTAATTAAATATACGTCAACATAACTCATTAGCAATTGTGCTTGGTCATAAAGCTGAATAAAATAAATCAATAATTTAAAACCAACAATTTTGATTAATTTAATCATCAAGTTTATTTATTGTTGTTACCATTTTCTCAAAGTGGGGAATGTGCCAATATTTATCCGTCGAATAGCTAAATATAATAAATAATACTCATTGAATAACTTATTATTATTTATTTATTTGATATTTTAATATCAAAAATTACCGATGAAATCCGCTTCCTATATGGTCTGTGAACATGGAAATAATTTAGTTTAATTTTATTTGAGAGAAAATATTTGTATTTATTTAATTGAATTTATGTATTTACCATGGATCCCTCCCATGGATATTTTCTAATTTTTAAAAATATTTATTAATTAAAAATTTGATATTAATTTTGACAGGAGAGAAATTTTACCTTTAATGTGAATTTAACCATTTCCAAAGCCTTTTGTGCATTATTTTTACGATTCTCAACAGTTGATTTAAATCTATTAACGTACTCATCTTCATTATGCAAATCTTTAAAATCAATCCCTAATGAATTGCCGATTCTTTTAATTTCATTAATTGATATTGTCGGGTAATTTTCATATGATCTATCAAGTTCAGACATTTGATAGTAATAATAACGTAATAAGAAGTTAAGGTTAACAGGTGTTGGGAATTTTGGCTCATCTAAGTATAATAATATGAGTATAATAATATTATTATGATGGATATAGAGATATATATAATATTATTATATTTAAAAATGAAAGATTACCATCAAATCCACCTTGGCTTTCATCAAACAAATTCAAATATTTTTGATATAGTTTATTGGCAATTTTAACATTTAATTCTTTAGAAAGCTCGCCTCCTTCTGATTTATTCTTTAAATTGAAGAAATCAATATGATTATTATTGTTAATTAATAACAAAAAATTTTTAATAAAATAAGTAATTTATATGTACTAAATTTTGTAATTGTTGAATTGTTTCTTCGCCAGCTTTTCTTAATTCGTCAGGTTTTTGTTTCCACCTAGAATATTTATAATGGCGCAAAATGTTATTTATTTATAGAGAAACTTATAATTAACTTAATTTAAATATTTACAATGCTGATATTCTTTTAAGAATGGATGGAAATCCTGGTCTAAATAGCAATAAAATAAACAATTATTAACCAAAAATTATTAATAAAAAGAATCAAATTATCTCATTCAATAATATATGCCTTCCAAACTGATCTTGTGCAGGCCAATAAGTTCCACCAAATATTGCTTATAGAAACAATATAAAATTAAATAAATACAGAATTCATATCATATAGTTATAAAAGACATTTAAATTTAGTACTTACGATATAATTCAGGCTAAAATTAGACAATTTATTAAATATATTGATTAATTGAATCAATCTAAATTAAGGACAAGATAATGAAATTCAATAAATAAATCTGAATGCTTACAGTCAGAAATACTGACATAGGCCATCCACCATGCCCTGTCAATGCTTGAACATAAGTCTAAACAAATCAGAACAGAACAGAACAAAATAGGATCAGACAAGATGTCAGGTTTATATAATTTTTTGCTAATTAATCTAATGAATGACATTACCATATACATACGATCAACATCGGGCTGGACTTCTCTAATATTCATTATGTATAATATTAAACTTTTTAATATGATCTTGATTGATTAATAATTAATCATAATTTTTTTTGTTGAAATTTTACCTGTCAACTATATAATAATTTAATAATTTGAATTTTTTTATTTCTCAGATTAATATTTTCATTCATATTGATAATTAATTGATACAGATCAGAAATTAAATTGATTACCCTTAACATTAACAAAGTTTTCATTCATCAGCTTTGCGATAGATTCATTTTCAAATGATTCATGAGCCTACAATAGCAAATAAATAATATTTAATAAAAAATTGAGATAATAAAATAAAATAATTTCCCCAAATAAGTTTATTATTATTTACCATCACATGACACCAACTTTATAATAATAATAAAATCGATCAATCAATAATCATTATTTAATATTAAGAATAAAGTTATTATTATAAAGCGAATATTAGATGACTTACTGACAAGTGCTATATCCGACACTTAAAAATATTAATTTATTTTCCTCCTTAGCTGTCTTAAACGCTTCCTTGCCCCATGGATACCAATCAACTTATTTAACAATTAACAAAAAGTTATTATTATTTGCTTGTAATTATAAAAATAGTTATCACTATTAATTTACCAGGATTTGTCGCATGTTGCTAATTAAAAAAAGTGAGTTAAAAAAAAAGAATAATAAAAAAATCTTTATTCATAAAATAAAAAAACTTTAAAACTTTACCAATAAATATGGACTTTTTTCGTTAGAAAGTTTATTTAATTTAGTAGACATCGTCTTAACAATAATCTTGTTATAATAATAAGTATTATTAAAATATTCTTTAATAAGATTATTTTTATTCTTGGTATTAAAATTAAGAAACGATTTTTTTATTAAATTCTTGAACATAAAAAAAGTTTATTATTTATTAATTAATATTAATAATACAATGACGGCCAAATTTTCAAGGCGGTGATCGAATCTCTTTCAGACCCTATTTCAAATATTTCAAATTCTGACGCGACTTATTATTATTAATGGCATATAGTAGTTGTACAAAGCACCTATTTTTTTTTCCGAAGCGCGAATCTTTTTTTAGACAAAGAGGTTATTTTATTAGTATTAGGGTCATTAGAAATTTATTTAAATGGAAAAGGACACAATTTAGCCCTTGCCTATTTTTCTATTTTGAAATTTTTTGCTTTACCCATAATTTCATATGGGGCATGCTGCAACAAAACCAGACAAAGTGAACATTGGTGTTAGAAAGATTTCAGGGATCAAAATTTAGTAATGTGATTATAATTATCAGTTTTATAATATCCCATCTTAAGTGATATATAGGATTACCCCTATATAAAAATAGTTAATATGAAACTCATTTACATCAGGTCTACTATGGAACCCAAGAATTATAGTACTATCAGAAGTATTTTGAAGAAAGAGCAAGGTGAAAAAATTGCTCCTTACATTTTCAAAATAAATGATACTCAGACACTGGAAGCTTATCTAAAAAAAGAAAG
>CAJVPN010000413.1:0-28607 GCA_910592215.1 Entrophospora candida
ATTTTTTTATTAAATTTATTTATCAAAAACTTTTATTGTGACACATTAATTATTATTATTTTTATACAAAAAAAAATTTTAAAATGAAATATTATGGGCAATGCTCCGAAGAAACTTTATAGTTGATCTAATGTTACAGTCATTTAATACTGTTTGAATCCATATTTCAAGATTACGATCTTGTGGTTTCTGTGGGGGTCATGGTGTTCCTCACAAGACCGTTTCTACATCAAGTTCAACTTTACTTAGATTGTCGGTAAAGTGTCCTGTCAGTAAAGTGTCTTGTCGGTAAAGTGTCCTGTCGGTGAAGTGTCCTGTCGGTAAAGTGTCCTGTCGGTGAAGTGTCCTGTCGGTAAAGTGGGTGTCGGTAAAGTGTCCCAGACCCATTGCAAGATATATTAAATCATCCCAAGCCAAATGTTCATCAATGACCCCAACACATTGTGGAGCCTTGAGAGTCATTCCTTGACTAGTATGTATTGTCATAGCATAACTAAGATCCTAATCAAGTGTTTTTTCATCCTTTAACATTTCTTTATAAATATTTCAGGAAATGCATTTAATGGTAAACATACAGTCTAAGCTCTCTATACCAAACCTTTCTATAACAAACACTAAGTAAAATCTCTCTATAACAAACTTCCCTTTTGTCCCCAATTCAATTTTTTATCAATTTCTCTCTTTATAACAAACAAAAGCAGAAAAATTACATATAGGGACAGGGTTTGGTATAGAGAGCTCAGACTGTACAGCTCAAGTCATCTAAACCTGACCACTATAACAAACCTGGCAAAATTTCAAATTTTAGAATATCATTTCTAATTCAGTAAATAAAATTTCTTAAATAGGAAATGATACTTTCCTAAACTATCATCAAGAAAAAATTAAAAAATTGGGTGAAGACCGTTCCTTAATAGTTAAAGATCTATGGAAGAGGTGGATAAACATTATTTAAAATATAGAAAGTCACTAATATTCAAACAACAATAACTTTTTAAGTAATAAATATTTTACATCAAACTTTTCATAGAATTATTCTTTGACATTTACTATATAAAACTATGAAGAGTTTGAATCCAAAAGTGCTCTATGTGTCCATGTGATGGGATTTGAAAATGCTGAATAAAATTGGTCGGTTTTAGATGAATTGAGCTATACTATATCATTTTTTACTAATTCCTGTATTTCGGATGAGCCAGAAATTGAAACAAGACATTTTTGCTTGTGTGCATCTCTTGGCTGATATATTAAAGGAATTGGTTCATCTTGATATTTTATATGATGAAGTTCTAAACATTTTTGTGATGCAATTCTTTAAGAAAGATGATGGGCAGATAGAATTCAATCCGAGTCCATTCTTTTTCAAAACATTCCCATTTTCTATAATTGGAAATGCTTCTCAAAACAAGCTTGATTGTGTTCTATTGTATTCTATTATTCCGTTGATGCATGCTTTTTTAAGTTCATGCAACTTGGGACATTTGGCTTGATAATCAGTTAAAACTTCATAATAATCAGCATATACAATTGCAGACAGTTGCAGACAGTTGTGGCAAATGTAGACTTACAGCAACTGCAGCATTAGATGTCAATATTTTTTGGGTTGCAACTTCCTAGTTACAGAGCCATCTTTAACTCTAACTAAGAGTTTCAGGACACAGCATTGGCTCTGAAAAGGTTGTTGTCAATGTCAGAATCTGATGAATCACAAAGTGATGAATTGCTATTGTAGCTTCTTGACCTTCTTGATCAAGGAGTTTCTGCATGTGATTGATCTTTTTTTTCAATTTTGTGTCACATACAATCCATTTCTTACCATCATCATCTTCCTTGGGATGTTATTATTTTCATCACTATTTTTCTCATTACTAAAAAGATCTATTATCAGGATTTTCTAGACAAAGGCACCTGCCATATTTGGTTATTTGTGGCAATGGTAACTACCATAGGGTAGTTATCCCTGGTAGTTACCATTATAAAATACTTATTACTGTTTGCAAGCAGCTATGGCTGCTGTAAACAGATATGCTGCCAAATAGCTACAGTTGCTGCAAATAGCTATGATTGCCACAAATAGATAAAGCTGCTGCAAATAATTGCAAATTTTATTTTTACACATGATTTCACTGTAAATGAACAACTGAGCAATTGAATTCATCAATTACAATTTGAAAAATTTAGTTACTGCAGATTGCAAATAATTCAAGAAAATTTTCTCATGATTAATATAATAATGTTAATAATTATATTAATCTTGAAAACCTTTTGAGTTATTTGTGGCTGCTGTAACTATTTGCAACAAATAGTAGCTAACAACAACTATTTATGACAATTGTAGCTACCAGCCCAATAATTTATGGTAAGCGTCTTTATTTCCATATTTCCCTCTATTATACATTGACATTTGGAAAAGCTATCATTGTCCAGGCTCTCCTTTGTGTATGTAGTAGTGGTTAATGGTGATTCTCTAAGAAGCAAATACAAAGTTAAATTATATATGGAAATACATAATGGAGTGCATCAGAACTGTTGTGGGCCATATTCATTGAATTAAATTTATGTTACTTTGATTTTTTCTGTATTTAATTTGGCTGGAATCAAAAATGCTAATTCAGAAGCAAATTATGAATGGAAGTAAAAATTGAAAAAATTGAAAAAATTGTTCTGCATTTAACTTGTATACAGAAAAAAGCAGTTATTTTTTTGAATCACCTGATACACATTAAAACTCTATTGATATGTGTGTGTGTGTGTGTGTGTGTGTGTGTGTATAACAACAAATATAGTTGAGTGACTATTTGTTCAGGATTTTCGAGTTTTGAATTTTCCGTTTAAATAAAAATTGTAAATTATAAAAATTGTGTTACAGTATGAACATGAATCCGCAGTAGAAAAAATATAAAATTCACCAATAAAAATTTGTCTAAACATAATAAGGAATGAATGAATGACGACGGTGTACAACTAGCAAAATTTAAAAATCATCTGCAGAAAATTACTAATGTATGACGTTACACCCCGCACATTCCGCACACTGAATTTTATACTAATGAATGGGAATGACAATGATGATATGAACGATACAAGAGAATCATATTGTTCATATTGTTGCTTCAATCACTCGGGCTAATGTTAATTCAATCAATTCAATCTTTTTTCTATTATGTAAAAATATTATGTAATACACGCGCGATATTAGTTTTTGGGAAAAATTCCCGAAAAAGTTAATCTCTTTAATTTTGTTAATATTAAATGAATTGAATTGAATCCTTTTGATCCACAAAAAATATAATCAATTGTTAATTTATTAATAATATTTTCTAAAAAAGAAATTTCATCCGATAAATTAATATATTAAGAAAATGAATTTACATATTTATTATTTATTTATTAATATATGTATATGAAGCTGTATATATGTGATAGGAAACAAGTTTTCTTTATCAAATTATTATCCACACCAAACATACATTTGAATGAGAAATAAATTTCTTCTTTAATTTATGGAAATATTACCAATTACGGTTAAATTATTGCTTGTTGTACTCTCTCTTATTGCTAACCATTTTCAACTTTTTATTTTTGACTAGTAATTTTAAATTTTAAATTCTGTTTTATGTAAGAAGATCTCTAATGTCAAACGTTACAATAATTTATGGATTTTAAAAACTTTACCTTAATTAATTGACACATTCATTGTCAAACTATTTATGGTATGTAGGAGTATTGTTGTACTGTATGTATTTCATATATCTGAAATTTTATGGATATTTACATATAACTACATATGATGATACATTTCATCATTAACTTTTAATTGAAAATATTTTATTCGAGAACTTTTTTAAAACCACCTACAAATTTCTCCACACATTTTTCAAACCCCCGTTATGTTGTTGTTTCTTTCTCATACACACGCTTTTCATTTTAATTTATTTTTAAAATTTTCTAATTTTGAATTTTTTTTTCGTTGTCGAATGATGTATTTTTTTTTTTTTTTTTTTATCTTTGTTTTAAAAAAAATATTTTACGTGAATTTCAAAACTGCTAGCCTAAAATATGTAGCAAACATGCAATATATATATATATATATATATTAATGTCTTTGTCATGTTCTTCTTCCTCGGTGAAACTCCCAATATTTATTATTTGTTATATTATACGATCATTATTTATTATTTATTGCCAATCCAAATCATTAATTTCATATGGCATTATTTTATTGTAATTAATATAAATAGTAATATAAATAAAAAATAATAAGCAGTATATTTTTCAATAAAAATAAATTCAAAAAGATTAAGCAACATATTTAGAAAATAGGCGGTATATAATAAACTATAAATAAATCGTAAAGATAGATAAATTTGCTTTGTTTAAAGGTTGGTTTTACATAACAATAAAATAAATCTCACACAAAAAAAATTTTTTTTTTTTGAAATATAAATTAAAAATTTCCTTATCTGGAATGTATATTATATAAAATATGAAATGAATATAAAAAAAATATAAAAATAAAATAAGCAAACAAACAAATAAATAAAATACTTTTAAATCTCTTTATTGTAAAATGAATTGGGCGAATATATACAAATAAAATATAGTATAATATTATTCTTTGTTCTCTATTGAATAGCGTCATTTTTTGTGATTTGAAATAAAGAAAAAATAAATCAAAATAAAGAAATGACGGAAACTATTCAAAATTCATTATTATTATTATATTTTCAAAAGACGATAAAAGGAAGTAAATTTTTTCCTGAATTTATGACTCTCCAGACGAAAAAAAAGTCTTCATTTTTTACGATTTAAAAAATTCATTATCGAAAAATTATATTATAAATCAAAAATTTCAAATTAAAATATAAAAAACCAGTTTAAAATCTTGATTTTAAGAATTTAAATATAAATATTTACGTATATACACTCCTCATATAATTTAAAGAATTCAAAATTAAGTTTTTTTCCTTAAAATATTTCAATTAAAAAGATGCTACCAAAGTTAAATAATGACGTGATTAGGCATATAATCATAAATGTGATTGAACTATCCAACTTTTCATATAGTAAATATCATTCAGGATATTTATATAATTGCATCCGTGTTAATCGTGATTGGTGTAGAATCGGCATGCCTTTTCTATGGACTCAGCCATTCCATTTCGATGAAGATAGAAGCATAAAAATAATTAAAATGTTTTTAAGATTTTTAAATGGTCAAGAAAAACAAGAATTATTAGATTATGGAATGGATATCGATTTATTAATAGAAGAAGAGGGACCCATGTCATTTCTTTTTGAATATCCGCGATATATTCGATCATTAAATTATGAATCTTTTGTACAAACAGTAATCCGTTTATGCACTGAATTATCAGATAAATCTTCAACTTTCAATTACGAATCTGAACCAAACGCAGATATCATTCTCGCCAAAATTATAATGAGATTATTCATAAGATCCAAAGCCCAATTAAAACATCTTGCTTTATATGATGTTTTACAAAACTTGCAAGTTGATCTTGAACCGTATTATTCATTAGTAGATCCACAAGTCAAACCTTTATTTGAAGGATTAAAAAGTTTAGAAATGAGCTTTGCCGCCAGAAAAAATTTTTTAATCAAAATTTTAAAAGAAGTTTGCACTCAAGTGGTAAATACACTTGATATATTTTATATTTACATTATCCTTTAACCTCAAAGAATTGTCAATTAAAATTTATTATTATTATTTTATTAGGAACACTTGCATATAAGTACATTATGGTCTCGACATTCTAATGAAAGACATGTTGATATGTTTGGTACTGAGATCACATCTTTCATATCAGCACAACAAAAATTATTAACATTTCGATTAACAAAATGCAAAGGATATACTCGCGTCTTCTTTACAGCACTATCGTCACATGCATCAACATTACAACAAATCGCATTCGATCAAGTGGATTTCAAAGGATGTGGTGCATGGGAAATGTTAAATAATTGCAACTCGTTGGAATTACTCGATATTTGTCAGTGTACGAATATCGAGCGAGAAATGGTTCAGACTCTCATAAATCATTTGCAACCTTTGGAAAACCAACTTCTACACAATCAAAATTTAAAGTTGTTTGCGGATAATTTCCAAGCCAGATACATTGGAGCAAAACTCTGTGAAGAATTAAGAGAATGGTGCAGAGAAACCAATCGCATTCACAGTAATAATATTTATATGAGTCATCAACATCACATAAATAGTTATGTTGCAAATAACAATAGCATCATTAATAATGTCGATGATGTTAGCAGAGAAAATATTGATAACATTAATAATAGTAACATTAGTAGTAGTATTAGTACTATTAATCATATTCTTAATGATAATAATGTCGATACTAATAGTAGTAGTAGTAGTGCTATGATTTATTATCATGAAAATTCTTTTGATACGAATAAATACGATTATTATGATTATTATGATTATTATGATTATGGCGATGATGATGATGATAACAATGGTTATAATAATTATTAAATAAATATATATATATATAGCATATAGATGTAGAAACATACAAAAACATTATATATAAGATTTTTTATATTTTATATTTTTATAAATATTTGTTATATTTTTTTTCTTTTAAGATTTTATTTATTAAAAAAAAAAAAAAAATTTAAATTGTTTCTGTTCATGGTTAAATTGTTTTGTTCACGGTTAGTTTTGTTCATGATTGTTATTTTTAAAATTAGTATATAAAAATGCAGTATGGGCGCGAAATTTCTTTGATTGGCTAATCTAATTTTCACATGTGTGAATTGCCGCACAACATATTCTTAGAAAAAATATATTGAAAAAAAATTTTTTTTAAAGGTAGCAATTATACAATTCCTAGTAAAAAGTTATCTTTCTCTGTCTGTCTATTCCAATTGGCGTGTTTACAAGGGCTGCTGGCGTAAGTAAATCCTAATTTAGTAACAATTGTCTTGACTAAAGTTGACTTAACATATGACTAATAGTTTAGTCAAGTGTCTCATTAGGGTTACGCACTCAGCCCTGGCGTTTACTGAAATGCATCATTTTATATGTCCTTAAAGAAATGCCATGTAATAAGGAATTTACTATCTACTATCATCATAATAATCCTGATGATCCCATTGTCATATGTTCCAACAACATCGAGGTTGTTTGTAAATATAGTAATAATCAAATATTTCGAATGTTGGGGCTTCACCCTTTGAGGTTCTATTTTTTTGGTGGTTAAAGAAGTGGGTAGTGTGGAATAGCCTTTATTCTCTTTAATTTGAAACAACAGTTAGTATGAAGACTAATTTATTATTAATATTAATAATTACAGTGGTGGTATGGGGACATATAATTCAAATTAATATGGAGACTATGATTAATAGTTATTAATTTAATATATTTTTATCTACATCAAAGACAATATGTTGGATTGAAATAGTGTTCTTTTATACATTATTAAAAATGTTTATATTTTGATACTGTCAATTTTTTATCGTTTTTACTAAATATGGCAGTGATTTCCTTTAGTTATTTTACCAAGACAAATTGATAAACTATGAATAGAAAATAACAACAACAACAATGATACAATTTAAAGATCAAAAATACGAATTGCTTATAAATGAACACCCCACAGAAGACCCTCATCTGAACTTAACACAAGTTTTTTCTCAAATCACCACCTCTCCAAATTCTTGCTTCTCTTACTCCATTTGGCCTGAAACTTGGAATCTCAATTTAAAGTTTCAAATAAATTAGAATATTCTTACAATATCGGCAAATATCTCATTCTTGCATCATCAAAACAATCATTTAGTTATCTTCATTATTTAGATTGCAAGTGGTGCTCTATATCTTAACCATAATCAACTTAAATTCTTCAACATCCAATGCTAACTGTTGCCATGATTCCACAAAATTCTTAACAAAAAGCAAAGGACCTTCCCACATTGCTTTCACAAAATCATACTCAATTCCTGTGTTCTCAACTCCTTTGTGGAAAGGAACATCTACCGCAAACCCTTCAATTGCCTCACAAGAATTCTTCTATGTCTCTGTCTAGAACCAGTCAGAGAAGCAAAATTGAATGAAAACCAAGGAATGTCAAAAAGAAAAAAAATGATTCAACTTAAAAAAATAACAAAGAAATGCATAGCTGGAAAGTCAAAATTGTTGAGATCATACAGAATAAAATAATGTTAAACTGAAAAGGATTTAATTATTTAATTGAGATTCTGTGAGCTTAAAGATGAGTTGAAAGGAAAAAGACCAATCGAAGAAGGACAGTTCTTTACCCTTTAAAGCAAAACTCTGGAGAAAAAGAAATGTCCTCTGAAGGAAAACTATTTAGCAAGAAGTTAAAAGTATCAATAAGAAAACATCATACGAGTAAGAAAGATCATTTTGAGCTATCCCAAACACTTTTAGAATTACCTTTTATTCAGGAAAGGGTTGATTCTATAATTAAATGTTTTTTTTACCTGAAATAGTCATTTAAATATCATTTAGATATTATTTGTGCTATAGGTGTAGGTAGTTTGTGGCACTTTTTTCATTGTAGTAAAAGTTTTCATACTGATGATATCTTGCAAACAAAATATTGCTTATTAGTGATGATCGCCATATTATTAAATTATCCAATCAATTTATTACTTAATTGAAATTTCAAATTTAAAGAACTTTAGCCAATCAACCAGGGTTCTGACCCAAACACCACACAATTCGGCTATACGATTTTCAAGCACAACATATAATTTAAAAAATTTGTTACGCGAAAATCTTAAAGCTAATTACAGAGTAAATTGGAACGATATATACCCATTTAAAGCAAGAATAAATACACCAATTAGGATAGGAAAGAGAGTGTCAAGTAAATTAGATGAATAAGATTGAATAAGCTTTTACTGATGAATGGTTTTAGTTTGATTTATATCATTTCAAGCCAAAGCTTGTTATATATTTGATCTACCAGATTCCCAATAAATAAACAATTATTTTTTTTTTTCATAAAAATAAAAGATTGTGGTGGTTATAAATCCACGATAGTAAGAAAGTTGTATGTAATAAATAGATAATGAATAAAATAATTAATGAATAAATAGTCTTACAATAATTAGGATTGAATTTTTGCAGAAATCATGACAGTTTCAAGATTTTTTAATCTTTTAATTAGTGAAGTAGCATTATAAGGAAACAATTGTTTGAGTGATAACGAATGGATTGAATTTTTTAAATTTGAAAATGTTTCCAACGTCTTTAAAAAACTATAATTGTTATTATTGACTGTGTTGTAATTATTAACAAAAATGTGCATTTTATCATCTTCATTATCATATTCATTACCAACAACAACATCAACAACATCATCACCATCATCATCATCACTGTCATCATCATCTTCATCATTATATTCATTACCAACATATTCATTACCAACAACAACAACATCAACAATATCAACATCATCACCGTCATCATTATCACTGTCATCATCATCTTCTTCTTCATCTTCTTCATCTCCTCCAATATGATTATCATCAACTTTTTTACAATAATTTATAAATGAACAAATGTCTTGTTCAATAAATTTACAATAAGTTATAAAAAACTCCAAAAATTCTGTTTCATTTGAAATTAAGAAATCCAACAATATATCAAATGAAAATCCTATTGAATAAAGAAACTTTATAAATATTTCATGTGGTGAAATTAAATTTGACAGGAATTGTGTTGTCTGATATTGAATTTGCTCTAATAAATATCTGCTAAGAAAAAAAGAATTTTTTTTTAATAAATAGAAATTTTAAAATTTAATAAATTGTAAGATTATATTTACTTTTTTCTCTCCTGAATGTTGTTATTATTATTATTTAAATGTTGAATAAATTTCTTTGATTTTATAGATAATAATAATAAATCATACATAAAATTTATTAAGTCATTATCATTATTTGTATACCAATCAAAAATAAAATCTGATAAATTTAAATCTACAAAAATAAACAAATAAATAATTTAGAAAATTTTAATAATATTATCTCATTTGTCTATTTAACTAATAATTGATTACCTTTATAATTTAGTTTATAAAGATTTAATAAATTATTATTATTATTAATAAAGTTTAGTATTATAATTTCTTCTGCCCCTTCTCCTCCTATTAATAATAAATCAATTAATGAAATGAAAATGATTAAGTATATTTGTAACAATTGCTTAATCGATTCAATTGTCAATCTAAATCCTCTTCCATTGTTATTAATATTGATGAACTCTGTATAATTATTTTTGTTTTCTTCTTTGATTGAATTTTCTAACCATTTAATAATAACTGTGTTAGCATTATTGTCGTTGATTTCCTCTCTATTATTATTATCATCATTATTGTCATTGGAATTATTAAATGGATTTTTAAATATTTCTTCGGAATAAATTTGAATTATCTTGAAATATTTTAATGACTAAAATTAAAAAATAATGTGTAATTAATTAATATCATAAATAATTAAAATAAATTAAATAAATAATAATTAAATAAATACTTACAATATTTAGATTTTTTGAGGTTTTAATTGTTAGATATAAAAAATTCAAAATCTTATTAGTTATTATTGATTGATAATTATTTAATAATAATGACAATAATAAACAACTGTCATAGTAACTATCGTTGGAATTATAACTGTTGAAATTATCATTTATAAAAATTAAATCTAATTTATTAGAAATATTTTTAATTAATAAATCTAAATCACTATTATTATTGTTATTATTTAATGAATATAATAATTTTTTGATATTATTAACAATCAAAATTAAAAAATAATCTGCATTATTATTATTACTATCAGTTCTGTTATTATTACTACCACTATCAAGAATAATCTTATTAATGTAAAAATTGTCTTTGATTAATCTATTTTCTAATAATTTTAATAATCCATAACCTATATGATTATAATTATAATCGTTATTGTTATTATTATTGCTTGTAGTTGTCGACAAAGAATCCAATGACTTTCTAAAATCTTTGATTATTTTATAAAATATTTCCAGTATTAATTCAACAACTAATAATGATGACGATGACGATGACGATGATAAATTGTTGCTATTAGATGAACGGTTATTACTATTACTATTATTATTGTCAATTGATATTTCATAAATTTCAAATAATTTGTTTATTAAATCATTTTGAATTGCTATTATTAAATCTTGATTATAATCATCTTTAATCTATTATAAAAATAAAACTACTATTAGTATTAATCCATTGTTTAATTTAGTTGACTAATTAATTTACCTTTTTATTTGATAAAATCGAGATCCAATTTAATAAGATTTTTTTGATTAAATAGATAACAAACTTACTACTACCGTTACTGTCATTATTATTGTTGTTGCTGTCACTAATGTTAATAAATAAATAAATATCTAATAATTTAGTTTGATATTTATAAAATATTTCGAATATTCTTTTCATCATTATTAATTTATCTTCCTCATTTTTGTCTTCCTCGTCATTATTTTCATCATTATCATTATCATTATAATAATAAATCTTCAATATTTTATCTACTTGACTCAATTTGTCTAATAATATTTTTTTATTGTTATTGTCATTTTTATTAATTACTAAAATATCAAGATTCTTAATAAATTTTTCAATTATCAAATTATTTTTAATATTATTCATTATAGTAAAGATTTTTGTCAATCAATTCTTTTCATAAATCGATATGTGTGGTAACACGAAATATTGAGAGGGAAAATTTTATCATAATTCCAATTTGTTCTTCGCGCCATTAATAAATAGGTAATAGAACAGTATATTTATTGTTTATCTGCCGTCACACAATTATAAAAAAGTAAATTTCGAATATGTATATGTTTGACCATTTGATTTGGCGATGGATGACATACAATAGAGTTTCCCGTTCTATTATACCTTTGATCTTTGATCTGCAATTTGTCTATCACTAAACACGAACACGACTGAATAATAAAAAATATTATTTATTATTATTGTTTTGAGGAGTGACCCCTTTTTGCTTTTGCTCCACGTAAAGGGCTTTAATTTTAGATGACAGTTAGTTAGTTATCTTCATAATAATAATAGACAAACGGTCGATATATTTCTTTATTAATCATTGTAAGGTACGAAAAGTAACGTAAAATGAAACTTATTATATTATTATTCAAAAACATTATATCTGCTCATTTTAAATCAACTGTCTATTATCTTTCAATAAACTATTATATTTTTTTAAGTATTGAAGACGGGGAAGCTGCTCTTGAAACACCAAAAGAAGATGTTAAAAATTACAGTTATTCTTTATCTTCCTGGGTAACAAAGGTTAATCTGACTGACGACCCCGAAGATACGATGACGCGATTTAAAATTTTATTTCAGGGGGGGATGCCATGGCCCTGAATAAAATTATCAATTTATTGACTTGTTGTCAATGACGGCTGTTAAAGCCTTAAAATTGAGCTGTGGCTGTTAAAGCCATTTAAAATCGGGTTGTTTTCAAAGAATGAAGGCTGTTAAAGCCTTTTATTCGATCAAAGCCTACTAACATGTTATAATCACTTCACCCGTGGAAGAGTTTATTAAGGGTAGTAATCATTTGATATTATTACCTGAAGAATTTCCACGGTTATGAGGATATGATTGCATGTTTGTAAAGGAAGATTTTATTTAAATCTGACACCTATGATAACATCAGATTTATTATTTTGGAAGGGGAATAATTTTCGGATTTACATACAACTTGCAATTGGGAGGCGCGTATTCACACACTCACACACACAAAAAAAGAAGGAACCAACTAGACGACGAGGCAA
Organism: Entrophospora candida; assembly: GCA_910592215.1. Classification (NCBI taxonomy): domain Eukaryota; kingdom Fungi; phylum Glomeromycota; class Glomeromycetes; order Entrophosporales; family Entrophosporaceae; genus Entrophospora; species Entrophospora candida. Next base: position 12,860 of record CAJVPN010000413.1, read on the forward strand.
TGGAACCATCAGACTAAAACAACAAGAATATCAATATTTTATTTCCCAAATGTTTTCAAAAATTACATTTTGCATGGTTCTAGTATCATTTCTGCTCGAACGATGCAATTATTATGAATGCGCATTGCATAATCATCGTGAATATTCTAATAGACACGATACAATAGTGGAAACAAAGGTGCTCGCTCACATTCAAGGAAAGGATTAAATACAACAAAAAAGATAAGTAATCCAATAATAGTAGAGAATGCCTACATGCAGGGGGGACTCCAAACGTTTTAAATTTGATTCTTTGACTTGTTTTTAGGGGTATAAATACAGCACCACCAAATTCTTTATAAACGGGCTCACTTATCAAAGGTTGCGATGGATGAAAACATTTCTAGAAGTCACTCCTTTTAGCGAATGAAAACATTTCCAGGGATATAACCTACAAACTAGCAAAGCGAGTGAGTTTTGCCCCACAGGGATACGTTAGCAACACATGAATTCAAAAACACTGACCTGCAAATGAGCAATAGAGATTAAAAAGGGATCGAAGCTCTAACATTAAGCGAGCATCTTATCTGTCATGTTAATTCACATATCCAATTGTCAACATTATCGAGGTGATAAAAGGTTATTAACTTTTAACTCTTCTAAAGTTTTCAAATTAAAGAACAGAGGAATTAAATTAATTGAATTTAACATTAGACGAGCATCTTATTCATTACGTTATTTCACATGTCCAACGGCTGATGTTGTCAAGATCATGGATGGCTATTAACTAGATTGGAGTTTTTAAAATTAAAAACTAAAAGAATTAAATTAATTGAAACACTCTTTTGATATAAAATATATTACTATTCAATAAATTATTTAATATGCATGTAATAATAATAATAATAATAAATTCACCAATCGCCTTGATGCTGTTGTGTGTTAAATCGAAATTTCAATTTTTTCACGCACAATGCCAAATAAAAAATTCACCCGTTATTTGAACTTTTTAAAAAGAAATTCTTCCATCTACCTGATGTCAAATGAACTTTTAAAAAGAACGATAACAAAAAATTCATCTACAGTAATATGTGTGTGTGCATGCGTGTATTCATACTTTCAATGTTGCTTCTCGTGCTTCGGAAAGATTTCTTTTTAAATGTTCTACACGAGAACATCATTGGTCGAGCTAAAACGTGTTCTTAGTAAAAGGTGTTTTCATGCAGAGTCGCTTCTATTAAAGAATGATATTATAATGTCACTCATTACATACTGTCACTACAAGAAAGTTTTCAGTTTCATTATATAATTATAAAGTTATTATTATTCAACTTGGTTGCAAAACATATATAAATTCAAGTAATATTTTTCTAATAATCCTACTAAACACAACGTCTAAAAAAGTTCTTTCTTGCCATAGATACTTTCTGCTCCGCGATCTTCTTCTTCTATAGTTGCATCCGATTTATTGGTTAACGTTGATTTTCATTAACCATCAAAGAATTTTCTTTGGATAACTTAGTGTCCATATGTAGTACTGTAAAGAATTGATTAAAATGCCAAAACAGCTATTTATTGTGGTTGGTTGCTCGGTATTGGTTTTGGAAGTGTGTTTCATTTTCTTTAAAAAGGATACTCCTGTGGTTGTGTGTAAAACTCAAAGATTGAAATCAATGAAATCAAGAAAAGGAAAGAGAGAGTATGTGTATATATTAATAATGATTTAATTTGAATTTACCTTCAATCAAAATTTCTCAACCTTGAAATTAGAATAAACAAATAATCAATCGAGAAGAATACCATGGAAAGTAACAACCACGATGGAATTAAAAAGAAAGAGTTATGGGCAAAATGGTTGGTTGGCCCCTTGACGAATTTAAAAAAAATTTTACTTTATTAAAATTATCGCAACAAATTAATTGTTAAAAATCCAGAATTGTTTTTAAAATCTCAATGATTGAAAAATCAATGCTTATCTTGATAATTAGGAAGAAATTGTTATTTGAGAATTCGGAAGTAATCAAGACATGGGAAGAAAAGATATTTCAGTGGAACAATGGTGATGATGTGCGTGAAAATCAAATTCGTGTGAATTTTTCGTTTTGGGGTGGGGTGATTTGGATACAAAATTCTGATTGGCTAATTTGAATTTCACGCGCGTGAATTTCATATAAAATGGCATTCGAGGAATTATCATACGACGATATTACATTCTATTACCCTTATGAAAGGGAGTGTATGTTCAATCATTATTATTATTATATACACTAAATTTGAAATCGCTTTGTGTTTGTGGCATAATGTTCACTTTATCTGTTTTTGTTAAAGTATGCCCCATATTATGTCAAAGAATATAATGTTTGGAACATACTTCAAAACTTGAGGACAAACCCTTTAAACATCGATGTTTTATTATCCCAAAACGTGTTGATGTTATGCTTACATTCCATACAACGAATCCGATATATCAACCATCAGTAAATTTAATGTCGAAGTTGTAGGTAATTTTAAATAGTATGCATATTTATCTCCAGGTATTAAACTTTTTGTTACACTCTGTATGTGTGTATATTATTTACCAACTATGAATTAATTACTCAATTATCATCTCACATCTTCCCATTAAACTAATAAGTTTAATTATAATATTATTTGGAGTCCTATCCTATTCTCCATCATATACTGCTCTAATTCTGAGAGATCTTGGCCCGTGCATTTCCACACTTCTTTTAACGATTACCCAGAGCTTTTTCAATTGGATTTAAGTCTGGACTCTTGGAAGGCCAGTCCATAACTTTGGGAAATTTTTCACTGAGGAATGTTTGACAAACCCTACTTGTATGCATTGGGTCATTCTCTTGCTGGAAACGCCAATCCAAACATTCTATTGATCCTTTGCTTGTGTTTTCGTAATAAAAATTTACATTCATAGTTCCTCTGAAGCAAAAAAGAAGTTTTTCCTCGTATCCCGTGCAAAAATTTCAGTTCGATCTTTAGGAATCCTTCGTACTAGCCTTTCACCTTTGTACCATTGGTTATCGTGTTTCTGAATAACTAAAGATAGTCTTATCAGAAGATAGAGTTATCATTGAAGTATTTAGTTGTCTAGTTACCCAATTAATACGAGCTTCTTTGTGTCTTTAAAGGCAATCTATTTTTGTAGCCCAAACATGCCAAATGTCTTGAAACCGTCATATGTGACACTTCAGCAATATTATTTGATGATTTTCTTACTAAAGTTCTTATCAATTGCTTTTGATTCATGCGTAGGAATTTTTTGGGACGACCACTTCCAATTTTTCACCTTTTTCATTTGATTATAATAGATAGTTGACATTTTGATGCCAGTTCTAGAATGTATTTCTTTTGCAGAAGTGGTTCTGCTATTCCACAATTGTAATATCAATATCGTTTTCTTTGAGTATCTTTATCGGAAGATGATATTATAACAATGATTTCACAACAAAAACAAAAAAACAAAATAGTTTAAAATGGTTTGGGGTATATCGTTTACATGTTCAAAACATGACGCGAATCGTTTTTATTTTGGAAAAGTTATTAATATTTGAAATATATGAAATTTTTTTGTATATAATAAATGTTATTATGATTCAGGAAGGAGTATTGAACATCTTCAAGCGTTTCCAGACAATAATTCTTAATAGTATCATCAAATTATCTTGTTCATCATTCAAAGAATTTATATCGATGTATCAAACTATCTATAAAACTTGTTAAAATTATTATTTTGTTATGGAAGATTTCACATTTAAAATATAGTAAATCATATATTACCTGTTGTTTGGATTAACTATTTTTCCCTTTATGTATTTTCTTTTTAGTAAATTCTTCATTTTCTTTTTTAGCTTTCTACGAGAAATAAATTTTATTCATTGATTCATTTATTGATTAGTTAACAAAAAAAAATAATCATACAATAATGATAATAATAATACAACACAACATTTATTTATTTACCATAAATGAAGATGAAAATGTTAAAAGTAATCCTAACAAATCTTCAATTTTTTTATCATCTGGATTTTCTCCATAATAATAAGTCACTATTTTTTTCGATTCTTCTTCTAGTTCGTTTGTCATATTTTTAATTTTTTCAATTATTGGTTCTGCACCTTGAATAAATTCCTAAAAAATGTAATGTAGTAATTAATATGATTAATATATAATATATTCATACACATACATACACATTCATATGTAACATATTTATGAAACTTACGCTCATAACTATTATAAAATTATCTTTAATTTCTGAATTAGTTGTAGAAGAAAGAAGAGACATTTGCTTTAAAATCTCTAATTCATTTTTGATCTGTGAAACACCCGAGAACAATGACGCCACAGATGATAAAATTGAAGTCGTGGAAATTCTAGCTGATGCCTCCAAATTTGGTAACTCTTCCATAAAATTTATAATGTCACTTTGACACATTTCTAAAGTGTATACTAAATAATGTAAAAGTGTAGCTATTCCTTTTCCATTACTACTGTCCATTGCCTTTGTGTCTTTCATCTATATTCAATCAATAATAAATAAAGTGAATGAATGAATAAATGAATATTTCTGTCTGTCAATAATGATGAGAATGTATATAAATAAATACCTTTAGAAGTGCGTCTAATTGAAATCCTGATGCATTACCTCGAAATGATGAAGTATTTAAATAATTGCCAATTACCAATACAGTCTAAATATATACAAACAAATATTATTAATATGATGTATATAATTTATTATTAAATTCTTATTTTTACTTTAGTTATTTGCCTTTAGTAATTTTTTGAATTTTCTTGATGATTTTATTTCAGCAAATGCTTCATGCAACACATTAATTTTCTATTTATAAAAAAATTCAATATCATTAATAAACATATAATAAATATGTGTGCATGTAAATTAATAAATATAGAAAGTGGCTTACAGGTACAAGCTTTTGAACTTTATTTTCAAATTTATGCCTAAATATCATACAAGTTAATCGTTCAGCCAATCTTGAAATCATGACAATATTCTTGAAATAGTTTTCTGCATTACCAAGTACCGACAAATCACCAGTATATTGAGTGATTAAAATTTGTTCTTGTAACGTTGGAGCATATTTTTTAATTGATTTCAAATTCTCAATTGACAATTTTCCATCATCAATTTTTAAAATAGCATCTCTTATTTCAGAATAAGACATTTTAACTTTTGATAACATAATGGCTATGTTATTGGCTCGACTAAAATCTAATAGTGTGATAACTGTATTCTTTTTTGTTTTTTGTTGTGATGTTGATGTTGATGATGTTGGATTTTGATTGGCAACAACTTTTGGGCCAAACAACTCATCCAATTCTCCAAAATTAATTGGGATATTATCACTAGGAATTTCTTGCCATACTGTTTTATTAATCTCATTTACCGAAAGCTTATTCCAAAATAATTGTTTTAGTGACCCTTTTGATTTTGAAGAAAACTTACTTGCAGATAATGATGGAGGAGGTGGTGGTGGCGGTGGTGATAAATTAGAATTATTTTGAGAAAGCGATTTTGTTGTCTGTTGTGGTGGTGATGATGATAATGATGGCAATAATGGTAATGTTGTAGTATTAATAATAATATTGTTATCACTAATGGTAGCAGTGGAAGCAATAGAAGTAGATGGATTATTATTATTAGTTAATTTTCTTTTTGGTGGTGGTATTGGTGGAGATTGTTTATTTATTTTTGTGGTAGAATTTTGTAGTTTTGAATAAGAAAGACAAGGAGTCGAAGAAGAATTTATTGTGAAGATGGAATTGGTGTCAATCTTTTTTGCTGTTGATGGTAATAATGGTTTTGGTTTTGTTATACTAGATTTAATATCCTGATTATGTTTTTCTAATAATTTTGGAGATATTGGCAATTGAGTTGTTGGTAGCGGTGGCGGGGGATTGTGAGCTTTAAATTGCTGACTAATTATTATTGAAGCAATAGATGTAGCACCAGATGAAGTAGTGGTGGTGGTAGACGAGATATCATCATTATTATTTTTAATATTATTATTTGGAGAAGATCGAAAAAGGTTTTTAAAATTTTGAAAAAATGATATTTGTGACGCTTGTGGAGATTTTGAAGAAAGGTCAAGTAGATCAGATGTTGGTTGTGATATTTGAAGAGACAACATTGATTTTTTTTCATCCAGATTATTATTATCATCATCTGAATTAAGTTTTTGTGTATATTTAAATTTATCGATTATCTTTGATTGTTGCTTAACCTAAAAACAAAATAATAATAATGAAAATAATGAAATATCATTTATTAATTATTTAACACTTATTATTATTAATTACCTTTAAACTCAAATTGTTTATTGATTTTTTTAGTGAATCAATTTCTTGGTCAGTTATTATTCCACTGACTAATGAATATTTTTTGCCTATTATGTGCTGAATAGATGAATTATAATTATTCATAACACTTTGCCACTCTATACATCAATATCGAGTATTAGTATAATGTGTTAAAAAAAATAATTAGTTGGAAATTAAAAAATTAAGCATACGTTCTTTAATACTATTTGCAGTTTTGATTTTTTCAATAAATTGTTCAATAATTGCCAATACTTCAATTCTGTTTTGTCTACAAAATTAAACAAATATTTTAGCTATTTAAATATTAATATTAATAATTGATTAATATAAATATAATTAATCATATTTACTTGTTTGAAGATCTACAAATAATTTTCAAAAAGTTTTCAAGAGATCCAATAATATGAGAGTGCAAATTCTCATCATTTTCAATTTGTCGTAGTAATCCATAGATAATATATGATGAATTGCTATTAGTTAATCGATAATATTATTGTAAATTTTGTTAATATATTAGTTAATTTATATGTATTTTTTCCAGAAAATTGAAGTATACTTTGCGTCTCTAATTATTTCATGAGCTATATTGTTCAATTCAGCAAAATCTTTCTTATGCTCTTCTTTATAGACGTTGATTTGATTTATCAGAGAATCAGGAGGGTCAGCTTTTTTAATAATTCTAAAATAATTGTAGATTTCTTTTCTTACAAATCCTTCCTGTAACAAAATACGTTCTTCAATTTGTTCTGATTTATTAACAATGACATTTGTTAAATTCAACCTAGTCACCCTATATTCAATTGATGTGCCATCTTCCTCCTTTCCATCAACATCATTTTTTGTTTTAAAAGTGCCCATAAAATATTGAAAAAGATATTTTTCCTGATTGATCACACGTGAATCAGAAAATGCATCAACTACCAGTATATGCCTATTCAACGACCATACACACAACACTGAAAGAATCTCTGCAATTTGAGCACATAATTCATTGTTTGGAGTAACCAATAAACAAAAAACAGTTCTCAAGATCAATGAAGGTGATTTTAAAACTTCACATCTGCCAATCTAAATTAATAAATTAATTAAAATTTATTTGTTAGTAAGAAGAAATCAATAAATTTTTAAGTTTTTTTTTCATTAATCTTTGCCTTGGAATTCGTAATACAACGAAAACATTGTGATTGAATTTGATAATATTGATCTGAATACTTTGACACAACACTAAAAAAGAAGAAGAGCAAATGATATATAATAAACCTATAATAGTATTAAAATATAAATTAAACTGGACTGATTAATCAATTCTTTACTTCTTTTTATCAAGAACAGCATATTTTTCAAGTAAAGATTCTAGAATCTTTAATCCATTCTTGTTAATGAATTCTTTAATCCAAGAAAAATTAGCAGATGATAATACTGTTCGTAAAGATAATAGATATTCCATTAAAAGCTTTGATGAAATATTTCTAATTATAAATTTTTTTCAGAGAAAAAAACTTTTTTTAAAAAAAAATTAGGTAATTATATAATTTATATATATATGATATAGTATAAATAGTACTTTTGTGATAGTTTTTCAATATAAAATTCAGGTAAATCTTGATACTTTGATGAATTGTTGCCACTATTATTATTGATTGGCGATTGGCTTCTTTCTTCCAATGAACCATTTGTTGTAATATTTTTATTGTTATAATTATCATTATTTTTGTTGTTGAAACAAAGCCAATAAATCAATGAAAAAGCATTAATAATAATATTAATATCATCATCACCACCATCATCATCATCACTTGATATGCTGACAATAGGTGCAACTTCTGAATTATATATTTGAATTAGTTCTGAACTATTGTGAGATTCAGTGTCAGGAGATGTGTTCAACATTGTTCTTAATTGTGGTGATTGCTTTAAATGCTCTTGAGAAGAATGCAGTTGTAATGGAAGAGGTGATGGCGAAGTTGCTAATTTAGTTGTTGAAGAAGCTTTTGATGATGAATATTTGATATTTTGAAATTTTTGATTGATTGATCGTGATTGACAGTTTTGATTTATTATGATTCTTTTATGATCCATCGAAATTTGTGATAATTTTTCTCTGGTAGAATCTTGTATATTTAATTTGTCCTTTAATTAATTAATTTATTACTTTTTCCAAATTTTAATTAATTTTTTATTAATTTATTAATCTAATCCCAATATCTCTGATAATTGTTCGTCATAATACCTACATCATTGAAATTTGATCTAAAACTATTGTGATCAACAATAGCTATTATACTATTATTATTACTTTCATGATTACTATTTCCACTAATACCACTTATGTAATTACTTGGACCAGGTGGATAAGCAACATTTATTATCATTACCATCATCATTTGCTGCCTCTAGTAATAATTCATTTAAAACTGAATTGAATTTGAAACTATATTTGTATTTTTGGAATTTTTATTTTCATCAGAGAATTATTTTCTAACATTATATATTAATTAGAAGAATTATTTTATATTTTCTTCAAAAGAATCGAAGAAATCGGGCAGAACTAAATTTATAAGTTTTTATCATAAGAATGGTGGGGTGGTTACTGCGATCTCTGCTAGTTAATTATTAAAAGAGTGGTTCACATCTAATTATTAATACGACTGTTATTCTTAGGAATGAAAACAATAAAAGAATTAAAATAGAAGATTTAAATAAAGGTACGATGTCTTTTATGTATATTTAATAAAGAAAAGTGTAAAAAATGGGAAAAGGGCCTAAAATACACATGAAAAACTTTTCTTTATCAAACGATGTGTAAAAGAAGAGAATGAAATGATCAGCGACCTTGATTGACGAGCCCATCAAAGATAAATCTGATCATGAAGTTATTGAGAAATTCTCCCGCGGTGGAACAATATTTGATGACTAGAGATTTTTTTCCGACAATGAGAAACCTGGAGATCTAATCGACGAATAGAAACTTTAAACAAGAAATCATCAGCACGAAGAATCGTATTGAATATTTTAAAAAAAACCGTGCGAAAGAAATGAACATCACTGGATCACTAATCGAAGAAAATTACGATGTAAGATTTGTTTGGGAAAAAGTTGACCGTTTGGTAGCATGTAAAAAATGTACTCAAAAAAGTTGATAAGTGTATGATTTGCCGTGCAGAAATATAGAATCACGTTTTAGAATTTAGATTATTTCGCAAAAAAAAAAAATTCTCCGTAACTTAATGAAATTATTACTTATTTTTAACTGCCAACAAATTTCCTTTTGGCCTGGGGTCCTTCTTTGGTGTATAAATGTTCACTTTTCCTGGTTTTGAATTTTGCAACTCTTTAGTTGCAGAGCCATCTTTACTTTTGTCTAGAGATCAATCCCAAGAAAGAACAAATATCATGATCACATTACATTGGCAGTACAATTGTGATATTGATCCCTGGTAATATCAATATTCACTTTGTCTGGTTTGTTGCAGTATGCCTCATATATCATTATTATTATTATTATATAAAATTAAAATTTGTTTTTTTGTTATTCATACTTCTGTTTTATTGAATTCAAGAAATCTTCTACATAAAGTTTCTTTTCATAAAAATTATACATAATTGTAAATAATTATTAGTAAAATAAATTATATATCATTATATAAATTACTAAAATTGTTTTCATTATTCATACTTTTATTCAAGAATCTTCTACGTAATGTTCCCTTTTATTTTTCCGTTGTATAGTCTGTATTTTAGCATTAACATTCGCATTAGTATTAGTATGTATTCACTATTCCGTGGATAATTTTTATAGGATGTGACATTGCATTTAAAATCGCGTTTCAACGAATTTTACATGTGAAGCAAAAAAATCAAAAATTCATTGTAACGCGAATTTAATTATAATTCGTTGAAACGAGATTCGCAGAACAAAAAATTTTTATGTATTAGATAGTATATATTAAATCAATAAACGCATGATTCATTGGGTTAATTTATTTATATATTAGATAGTATATGTTGATTCGAATTTCGGAGCCTTAGGAAGCTATTACTACTTCAAGTTGAAAGAGGGAAAAGACTCTGGAAGAGAAGGAAATTATCAAGCTGCTTGTTAATTGTACGATGATAACCACTTTTTTGTTAGCAATAGCTTATATAGGAAAAATTCAAAAAAGTTTATCTAAGCAATCTATACATAATGACATAATTTCTTATTTATATATTTAATTAATTGGTATTTTTTAATTTTATAATTTGTTTCTTTCCACTAAATGCTGCACCAGCTTTGTCATAAACAGCAAAGAATTTCTTTTTCAAAGTTTCATCATTATCATTTTCATCACCCCAAACCGTCACTTCATTCCTCATATCAGTGAATTTGCCATCTTTCATCAATGAAACAATTTCTTCAAGCATCTTGACGCGCTCCTCTTTTGGATGCAATTCATTCCATTTTGCCATCCAAAATCCATGAAATTTGATGTTTTTAAAGATTAATAAAGATGCAGGAATTGTGATTGGTTGATGAGACATTGCTCCATATGTTACAACATGCCCTGATTCACTATCATTAAATGAGTGAATGAGTTGGTAATTCATACATAATTTATAATTAATTAATTAATTAATTAATAATAATATATATATATACACCTTAAATGTTTTATCATATCAGTTGTTGCTTTTCCTCCAATACAATTCAAACCTAGTCTAATACCACTTGAAGTTTTATGTTCTAATAATAAATCTTTAATAGTATTCTTGAATTTAAAATGAGATAATTCTTCATCAGTTGCTGTATAAGTAGCACCAAGTGAACCAAGATGTGATTTTAATTCATCTATATCTGGTCTTTATATGTATATCATACACATGCATATCCACAAAAAAAGAAAGTGAGTAAAGAGTATCCTAAATCACAACAACAACAATATTGGTCAATTAATACAATTAATTGATAATTAGAAGAATAATAAAACCACCTGTTTCTAACAATATTTATAGTTTTTATTCCCCATGCATTTGCAATTTGTATTATTGATTGACCAACACCACTATTTGCACCATTTTGAATCACAAAATCATTCTCTTTTAAATCAACAACAAAATCTTTTAACATTCGATAAGCTGAACATGGATTAACTGTTAATGTTGCTGCTTGAATCAAACCAATTCCGTCATTAGGAATACGAGTGACTTCATTTCTATTTGCAATAGCATGTGTGCACCATGTACCTGACAAAATATCAATATGATGAATTATTATTATTATTATTATTATTTTTTATTAATAGATAAATATAAAATTCTACCAAATCCTGGTTTCTCCATCACAACCCAATCACCAACTTTAAAATCATTATTTAATTGATCACTGACAGCAATCACTTCAGCGACGCCTTCATTTCCTGCTATTGCAAATTCATTCTCATTTTCATTATTATTATCAATGACTGCTAATTTTCTGAATGTAGGTTTTGCAGGTAAACACCTTCAATTTGATTGATATCTGATGGATTTATGGGAAATGCCAAAAATTTCAAGTATATGGTCGTTTGTGTTAAAGGTGGTAAGCGGTAGCTATGAACACTAAATAAATGAATGATTATTTAATTATTTATCAAACAATCAGTAAAGTTCAATTAATAAAGTTAATCAATTTAATTTACCAAAGCATGGGCATTTAGTAATAGAATTATTATTATTTAATTATTCACATTATTTGACATTACTTGAATTAAAAAAAAAAAAAAAAAAAAAAAAAATTCAACTATATACATTAGATCTACTAGGTTCTACTAGTACCAGGTTCTAATTTATTAATAAGATCATTGAGATGATCCCCCACATGCCTGGTTAATGCACCATCTTTTCCCGTTTCTTTCTGCATGTGGATGACGTTATTTTTGAGATGTTCTATGACTCGTTTCCCGCTCCGAGTTTCTTTTTTCAAATAATCCTTTATTAATGGATCGTTAGGATAATCTTTTAATGGTATCCAACCTTTCCGAGCATTGATATCTTTCTCAATTCCAAAACAATTATCCTTATTATTGAGTATATCTGACACATTTTTAAGTTGCTTCACCGTTATTTTACTTAAATCACTATCTTCAGTAATCACTTTGGCAATATCTCCTGTTCCAAAAAAATGGTCGATTTGTAAATTTATAGGTTTTTCTACGAGTTCAGTATACTTGGTGGTGGGACCATTACGCAAAGCATGGTTTACCCCAGGGTTGGCAAATTGACTGGTCCATTGAGAACTGATGGACTTTGAGCTGGTCCATTGCCATTAATAAAATACTAAATATAGTTAAAATGTTACACTAATGGACCCAATGGACCACACATTTGCCAACCCTGGTTTACCCATGCCGACATTTTTTTTGTGTCAGAAGAGCTGGAGTCGGGCTTATTTCCTTTGCTTTTATTGACCATTTTACAAGATTTGTTATTATTATCGTCATCACTATCATCTTCATCATATACAACATCATCATATCTTTCTTCTGATTGAGCGGGTAAATGATCCTCTACTTCTCTAAATTGATTTTCGAAATCTTCTTTAAAAAACTGTACTTCTGTATATATATAATTGAATAAATAAAATATTAACCAAATATAAACATAATAATAAACATATATGGGAATTAGACTAGGAAAATCGACCCTCAGACAAAAAATCTATTTTTAGTATTAAAATTGGTTACACATGTTTTTAATATATATACAGAAAATATTCAATTTTTTTTCCAATTGTAATCCTTGTATAATAGATTGATATTAAGTAAGAAAACTCAAAATAAAAAAATTAGCTGAGAGGTTGATTTTCCTAGTCCAAATCCCATACGTAAATTAATTGATTAATACTACTTACCAATAAAGCCCTCTTGGGTCTTAATTAAAATTTTATCATTGTGATTTAAAACATGCTCTCCGCCTGGTTCCAAGAGTAGATCATTAACAAGAGTTCTCTTATTTGAACCATTTTTTATAATGGTTTCAAAACCTAATTCCTTAATACAGTTTGTTTTTTTCTAACGGATAATAATGATAATATTATTATTATAGAAATGGTAATGATTTCAATATATGCATACAATAGATATGTATGATTAATTAAGTTATTGTTACTTACAATTGAACTAGAGTGACGACGAGTGGCGGGCGATAACCACCACCACCATACTTAAAACACTTACTCATCATTCCTTGTTGAGGCTTGTTTGGTTCTTTTTCTTTTATTTTGACTATACATTTTTTTGTTTTTACGAAAAAGAGTTTTGTGGTACAATTGACATGTACACGCTAATTATTTTATTGGTTTATTTGGTAGGACAGACACGAATTGATTTTTTTTTTCTTTTCTTGGAAAAACAATTTATTTTCTGACAGAGTCCAAGGTGACAAAACGTGAGTGTTGCTGTTTGGTTTGGTTTGAATCTCCTAAAGAAGAAGTGTTAATAACTAACCAGAGGTACTTTTTTTTACTTGTATTGATTGATATTTTTTATTTTTAATTGGAAATCAAAACGCGGAGGGTATAATTACAGGATTTTCATTGATAATATTTTGTTTTTCGTAATCAATAATATTAATAATATTATAAATATTATGATTACAAGAAGATGCCAAGGCAGCACACTGTTGAATATGAAACGTTTCAAATACGAAACATTTTGAGTATGCAACGTTTGATTATCAGAAATTTACAGGTGTTGAAGCATGCACGCTACCTGAACACTTTACAGTCATTCTCACATCTTCCTCATGTACACAAGGCTAATCTGACCACGTTTCTCCCGATGATACAATGATGTTGAAATCCAGGGGGGGGACGCAAAGCTCTGGAGTTTACAATGACTGCATCAATTGTCAATGGCACTTTCACTAATCTTCCCTCACCAGAGAAGGCTGCTATGTTAGCTGAAAAGTCAACTGCAACAATCCCACCTCTAGGGCAAGGATGGCACTGTGACCAAGTCACAACTCTGGAGGAATATCAAGAGAATCTGCAGCTTGTTCAAGCACAGTATGCAATTCAGAGCAGGGTTGGTGGCCCTGAAATTGCATTCGGACTCTGATGTTAAGAGGGAAGAGGGAAGTTGTAAAATAGTGTTTGTTTTGTATAATCATTTTCATAAACGCTCTGTTTCTCTGATTCTAACCAATTTATAATTTTGGGTAGGGGACTGGATTGGGTTTTTGCCCAATCAGTTCCCCTGTTATATAGATTAAAATTATCGCATAATTATATACATCTTTGTCAGCAATATGGCCAGCAAGAAAAATGCCATAAAAATGGTTTGGATTTTGGTATGTTTTGTATAAGTTAATCATTCCCATAAATTTTTTGTTTTGTAAATTTTTATCTGACCAACTGAATTTGTTGATTTTTAAATGGGGGCTTTTGCCCATATAACCTCCTACTCTAGGATAGGAGAGTGTAGCTCAATGAGAGAGTTATCTTACAAGTATATAGGTGGCAGTTCGATTCTGCCCACTCCTATTGTGATAGTCACCATGATCACTGGCATCAAGGAGAGAGCTGTAAAATAAAATGGTTTGGATTTTGTTTGGTATGTTACAAATTAACCATTTTCATAAATTCTCTATTTTCTTTAATTTTTATTTGACCAACTGAATTTGTTTTTCAAATGGGGGTAAGGTTATTGGTGAGCAGGCATGCCACTGACCAGACAGCAACCCAGGACTTATAACTCTGAATCCAAAACAGCAACCCAGGTTGCAACCTTCCAGGTTGGTGAATTTTGAATTAGTAGCAGACACCAACTTTATTCTAGTGAGAGAGGTACAACATAAAGCAATCATCACCCAAGCATCAGCTACCAGTGATCAATGCCCATATGGCAATAGCTGTCCTGGTCTGAGGGGAAGATAAAGGAAAGTTTTGTCCAAAGCCTTCCAACTGTGGGGGGCATCAACTGTGGAAACAATTCCATAGTTATGATGTGTGTGAAAGCACTTGACTACATGTTTGTGACAGGAAAATTTTAATTAAATCTGACACCTGCAATCAATATCAGGTTTATTATTCATAAGGAACCATGATTGATAATCAGGAAAAGTAACTTATTATTGTGAACCCCAGAGATCTGGGTAGACACACATTATTAAAAGTTTCGTTTATGCATGGCCTTGGTATCATTACTACCTTGGTGATGCAATTGCTTGTTATGTCAATTATAACATCAAACATATTGAATAATAATCATGAATATTTGATGGATGGAGGCATTCACATACAAGGAAATGATTAAATAGCTAAGTCATGTTTGTTTTATTAAAGATATATATAATTATATTTAAAAAGTAATTATTTTTATTCCACTCTTGCAATGAAAGGTATTATTCTGAAATCATTTGTTTATTTAGCATTAATGATTGAATCAATCAC
>CAJVPN010000414.1:0-28584 GCA_910592215.1 Entrophospora candida
CTCCTTCCGCTTGTAACTGCATCAATTGTCGATGAAAATTATGAATCTGGACAGGATGTGTACGATGCAATTATTAACACGTTCTTTCCGGTATTTTTTGTTCTTCTATTTAATGTGAAAGGGAAATCTGGACATATCAAAAATGTGCTGTTGCCAGTACTGGATGACTTATTATACAACACAGTCACTTGGGTGATTCCGCTAGTAGTTTCTTTGGCCTATGATGATTTGCTGAGTATAAGGATATTTTCATTTGTAAACATGGCCTTGCATCTAATTTGCGCAGTAGCCGCGATAATTAAGAATGAAAGGGTTAAAAATGTTATTGATGATGAACCTGATTCTTTTATAACTATCTTTGAGTTTTTGATATTATTTCCAGCGATAGTAATTCCAACATTCTGGATTGTTATTATTACAACTAGACATTTCTTTGAACCAATTAGTGTAGTATTCCTTACATCATTTGGGATATTGTCAGTTACAGTAATCGTTTTTTTAATACTATCTTGTTTTGTGATATGTGGCTCAGAAAGATCGGAACAAATAGGTAAATCAAAGTTTGTTAGAATATTATTTCTTCCTGGATGGTTTTATCTCCCGAATATTCTGCAAACATTATTTATTGTGTTAAAATGGCCAATCGATTTTTACTTTGTCAAGGCATGCATATTTGTACTAGTTCTCTCTTTAACAAGAAATGTGTCATTCTTTACAGAGAAGGAACCAGCACCTGATGACTTTCTGGCTACTTCAACAACATTCACTCAATGTCAGCTGCGCAGAATAATCGATGAAAATATAAATGAGGGTGAAGGTCAAGAGGAGAATGAAACTCAGAAGGAAATAACCAAGGCAGTGGACAAATCAATGGCCGAAATGAATAAATCAATGGCCGAAATGAGAGAATCAATAATGGCTGAAATGGACAAAATAAAAGAATCAATAAAATTGAAAAATCAAGATATATTGGATGAATTGTGTGAAAGAGGTAGCAAATAGATAATAATAATAATAGTGATTTTAACATTAGTTTCTTTTAGAAAGGATTAGTATTTATTTATTTACTATATATCACATCATTATATATATAAAAATAAAAACATAGCTTAACCGTAAATAAAAAAGATATTTAGGAATAATTAACAGCAAAATAGCATAACGTTAACCAAATGGTGGCAGAAAGATAAATCTTATGTAGAGAAGTTATTATCATCACTCCCCTATTTTAGAAATTGCGCATCTCCCTTATCTGCTTTTTTGTCTTCCGCAAATACTCCAACTCTTCTTCTCGACCTGTCTCTTTCGCTTTCCACTCGATTTGAGTTGTTGGTAATTTCTATAGTAATAGAACTCACTTGCCTTGATACAACATTGAGCACAAGGATTAATTTTATTGTTTTCTCTCATAATAAGTTGTGCAAAATTTTTTTTCAAAGAAGGAAAATAAAAAATTGGGTTAAAACCGAAGTCATGTTATCGATAATTACCTTTGGAACTACTACTTTTACTGAAGAAAGAAAAACTTTCTCAAAAGAGTAGTCGATTAAATTGTTTATCGTTAAGTTCCCTTTGGCTCACTTACTATAAATCAGGACATTTCTTGAAAGCAGTTAAACTTGGATAAATTTGGCAAGTGATCTTGTTTTAATTAAAAAATTTTCTTGAAAACTTCAACGATGCTAGTTTTAAACCATCCAATGATTTAAGAATCCTTTACCCTTAACATCGTGTGACTTTTAAAGACTTTACCCATAATGTTCACATGGTTATATACGCCGATAAGTCGGACGCAGCAATCAATTGTTTAAAGTACTTTATAATATAAATAACTGTCCGACTTATCGAGTTTAGATGTGTATTATTACTACTATTACTAAATGTCTATTTTGTAATCTCCAGCTAGAATTCAAAATACCAGCTAGCTACTTATGCACATGTTGTATACCAAAAACAAATTGTATATTATTATTATTGCGGTATATTATTTATAATCTACGTACACAATTATGGTGCAATTTATAAAGCTATGATGTCCAGTTGATATAAGAAGCTTTCTTTAATTAGTAGGGTGATTGCTCCGTATTCACAACGTCTTTTTACTTTCACTGTTTGTCCTATTAAGTGAAGCATCATCGAGTTACAAATTCAAACAATGAACGACTAAAAATCTCTCAAGTAGGCCGTGTGAGTGAAAGTATCTTTAATATAGGCAGTGGCTGTTGCATTTTCATGGTCACATTAGTTGAAGGAGAATTGAAGGATTCGTTAATGGTGTGCGGCAATATTGTTAATTGTAGGTAAAGTAAATGGTTTTCCCTTTATATAATAATAACTAATTATTCATTAATTTCATATTTTATTGATTAATTAATGTTTGTTTCATATTTTTATTATAAAAAGTAAAATAGTCAATAATGTAATTCAAAATTAGATTGACTTTGTACATTTGTAAAGAACGAATTGCTATTTTATTGGGAAAGTGTGCCTTCAAAATCGACGACACTTCTTCTACTTGCCTAATAAATATTTTTGATTTTTAATAGATTGTTTCTAAAAAATAATTAAAAAGCACCATTTTCATGTTGATCCTAGGAAACAAAATCCTTTTTGTTCCATTTTACAAAGCGATTGTATAGCTCCAATGAATCAAAATAAAGTTCCTAATAATAGTTACACGAATAAGTCCACCAATCTAATTTCAAATCACATTATTATTATCGACATATGGAAATCAAAAAATTATTTTCTTTTTTTTGGAAAGTGTGCCTTCGGAATTGGTGACACTTCTTCTACTAGTCTAAAAAAAAATATAAAATTCAATTTTTGATTAAAATTTTTATAAACCTGCCCATTTCTTTTTTCTTGCCTCATTTAGACACTTTTTTTGTTACTGTTTCCATCTAAAAAATAATCAAAAAGCACCATTCTCATATTGATCATTTTTACAATTTCCAAGAAAAATTTTATTTTCTCTGTATATTTTTTTATTAGTATTATTTTACAAGTGCATAATGATTATTCCAACGAATCAAAATAAAGTTTGCTTACTGCATAGTAGTTATAGTAGATACATAAATAATTCCAAAAAAAGAAAATAACTCTCTTATTAATATATACTAATTAATACTTATGATTGAGGATACATTGTCTATAAATATCAATAAAATAAGTCTACGAGGAAACTTATCCTATCATTCGATATGAACAAAGGATCTCTATTAAACCAAAGCAAGAAAATGAAATCAAGTTTCTTGACTTTATTTCTGATCCTTCCACTTGTAACTGCATCAATTGTCAACAAAGAATATAAATCTGAACAGGACGTGTATGATGCAATTATTAACACGTTCTTTCCAGTATTTTTTGTCATTCTATTCAATGTTTCAGGGAAAACTGGACCCATCAAAAATATGCTGTTACCATTACTGGATGATATATTATACAACACGGTCACTTGGGTGATTCCGCTTGTAGTTTCTTTTGCCTCCAATGATTTGCTGAGTATAAAGATATTTTCATTTGTAAACATGGTTTTGCATATAACTTGTGCAGTAGGAGCGATAATTAAGAATGAAACAGTCAAAAAAGCTGTTGAATATGTTTCTTTTGAATTTATCAGTTTATTCTTGATTATTTTCCCGGATATAGCCATTCCAACATTCTGGATCGTTATTATTACAACTAGACATCTTTTTGATCCAATTAGTGTAGTATTCCTTACATCATTTGGGATATTGTTAGTTACAGCATTCATTTGGATTATACTATATTGTTTTGATGTGTTTTGTGGCTCAAAGAGATTGAATCAAATAACTAATTCGAAGTTTGTTGTAATATTATTTGTTCCTGGATGGTTTTATCTCCCGAATATTCTGCAAACATTATTTATTGTGCTAAAATGGCCAATCGATTTTTACTTTGTCAAGGCATGCATATTTATACTGGTTCTCTCTTTAACAAGAAATGTCTCCTTCTTTACAGAGAAGAAACCAGCACCTGATGACTTTCTGGCTACTTCAACAACATACACTCAATGTTGGCTGCGCGATTCTATAGATAGACGGCTAAAGAAGGGTGAAAGTCAAATAATAGGTGAAAGTCAAAGAGAAGAATGAAACTCGGGAGTATGAACTCTAAAGGAAGAAATGAACAAATCGATGGCCGAAATGAGAGAATCAATGATGGCTGAAATGGACAAAATGAAAGAATCAATAAAATTGAAAAATCAAGATATATTGGATGAAATTGTGTGTGAATGAGGTAGCAAATAGATAATAATAATAATAGTGATTTTGTTGAGTTTAACATTAATTTTCTTTTAAAAAGGACTATTTCTGAGTGACTTCGTCACTAACAGTATACATGTATTTATTTATTTATTTACTAGTACATCATTATATAAAAATAAAAACATAATAATCAGTTTAGATAACAACGATATCACATATATCACTGCTAGCATAAAGTTAACCAGAAAAACAAATTTTATGCAAAGTTATTATAATCACTATGACTAGTTCCTTCAGTCTCCTACTTTGGAAAATTGCGCCCTTCCTATATCTGCTTTTTTATCTTCTGCTTCTTTTTATCTTCTAATTCTTCCTTCATCTCCATAAATCCTCCAACTCTTCTTCTCGTTCACTTTCCAATCGATTTGAATTTTGTCAGAGTTGTTGTAATTTCTATAAAATCCATTCGTCCCGACACAAGATTGAGTATATACAAGCATTAATTTTATTCATAGTAAGTTGCACAAAATTCTTTTTGATGAAGGAAAATAAAAATTTGGGTTAAAACCGAAGTCATGTTATCGATAATTCCCTTTGGAACTACTACTTTTACAGAAGAAAGAAAACTTTCTCAATGGATCATACAAAAGAGTAGACGATTAAATTGTTTATCAATTAAGTTCCTTTTGGCTCGCTTACTATAAATCCAGGTCATTTCTTGAAAGCAGTTAAGCAATGACCACACACACAATATTCACCTAAAGCAGGTTTTGGAAAATGATCTTGCTTTAATTAAAACATTTCTTGAAAGCTTCTGCCAGTTTCAACAATGCTAACTTCTTTTTTTAAACCATTCAATGTTTTAAGAATCCTTTACCAGTAACTTTTAAAGCTTTACCCTGAATTTTCATATTAATATGGTAATTTATTACAATTGTTACTATTGTTACTATATGTCTATTTTGTAATCTCCACCAGAATTCGAAACACTAGCTACAGTCGGCGCTCGATATAGTATAGTGAAGTTGGAAAATTTCCCGTTTCATTATATATAAATTCAGCTCGATATAGTGAAGTTTTACTTTGTACCCATTATATTAACTAAAGTTCGATATAGTAAGTTTTTATAAAATTTTGTTAATCATTATTTAATTGTAAATAATAATAAATTTTGAATTTAGTATATAGTAATTTATCGTAAAAAAACTTTCTCATGAATATTAACATTATTATTAATATGAATTTGGTAATTTGTCGCAAAAAAATTTTTAAAAGTTTTATACATGAAATTGAAGAATTAAATTTAGTAATAGTATAGTAATAGTGTTGAAAAATAAATTGAATTTAGTAAAACGTGTCGCGAAAAATAAATTAATTTATCACAAAAAATAATAATAAAGTAATTGAATTCAGTAATATCTTGGGATTTTTTGTAAAAATTTTGCTGATATTTTTATATAATGAATCACACTATACAGCGAAGTTTTTTGTCAAAACCAACTCTTTCTTATATCGAGCGACGACTGTGCTTATGTAAATGTTACCAAAATTCATCAGATCCAAATTGTACGTCATTATTATTGTGGTATATTGTTTATAATCTACGTACACAATTATGATGCAATTTATAAAGCTATGATGTCCAGGGGGCAATATGTTGGTGTGAAAAGCTTTCTTTGGTTGGTAGGATGATTGCCCTTTCCGTATTCACAACGCCTTTGTTTTTGAATCACACAAAAGAAATTCTACTCGAACAATAAATGACTAAAAGTCTCTCAAGTAAGGTCATGTAGAATATAATGATGAATGAAAGTATCTTCATTGTTAGTATTTGTAACTTTTAATATAGGTAGTGGCTGTTGTATTTTCAGGATCACATTATTTAAAGGAGAAATTGAAGGATTCGTTAATAGTGTGGTGCAATGTTAATTGTAGATAAATAATAATTATTATTATTATTATAAATCCCCATTATTATATTGGGGAGATTTTTCTTTTTTCTTGCCTTATTTAGACTGTTTCCTGTTGACCATTCTCTCGCAAGTTCAGGAAAAAAAACAATAATTTATTTAGTAATTATACAAAGAAATAATAAAGTTTGCGTAATAGTTGCACAAATCAACCCAAGAAAGAAAATTTCGGAGTTATTCGGAGTTTCCATGTCCGTATATTAATATTAATATATACTAATTAATACCATTGTACATTGTATATAAATATCAATAAATAAGTCTATTAATAAAAATTCATATTATTCATTATGAACAATTATTTTCTCTCTAAAGAATCTATTTCTTCTTCATTCAATCAAAGCAAGCATGTAAAACCAAGTTTTATGAAATTCATCTTGTGGAACATCACTTTATTTTCACTCCTTCCACTTGTGACTGCTGCACCCATAGTCGACGAAAGTTATAAGTCTGAACAGGATGTGTATGATGCAATGCTTAACACAATTTTTCCGGTCATCTTTGTCGTTTTGTTCAATGTTTCAGGGAAAACCGGGCCCATCAAAAATGTTCTGTTGCCAGTACTGGATGACTTATTATACAACATAGTCACTTGGATGATTCCGCTGATAGTTTCGTTGGTCTATGATGATTTGTTGGGCATAAAGATATTTTCATGTGTAAACATGGTTTTACATATAATTTGCGCAGTAGGAGCGATAATTAGGAATAAAAAAGTTGGTGATGATCCTGATTTTAGTTCTATCTTAGTATTCTTGATATATTTCCCAGCTATAGTCATTCCATTATTCTGGATTGTTATTATTACAACTAGACATCTGTTTGATCCACTTAGTATAGTATTCCTTACATTATTTGGCATATTGTCAGTTACACCAATCATTTTTTTTATACTACTTTGTACTGGCATGGGGACAATATATAAAGTATATAGTTTTAAATATCCTATACTATTTATTCCTGCGTGGTTTTATCTCCCTAATATTCTGCAAACATTATTTATTGTGTTAAAATGGCCGATCGATTTTTACTTTGTCAAGGCATGCATATTTATACTGGTTCTCTCTTTAACAAGGAATGTCTCCTTCTTTACAGAGGAGGAACCAGCACCTGCTGGCTTTCTGGCTACTTCAACAACATTAACTCAATATTCACTACGAGGAATAATAGGTGATATGAAAGATGATGAAAATCAAATAATGAGTGAAACTCTGAAGGAAATAGCCAAGGCAGTGGACAAATCAATGGCCGGAATGAAAGAATCAATAATTGCCAGAATGAAAGAATCAATAATGGCCGAAGTAAAAGAATCGATGATGATCGAAATGATCGAAATGAACAATAGATCAATGGCTGAAATGAGCAAATCAATGGCTGAAATAAAAGAACTGGTAGAACAGAGAAACCAAAATATATTGGATGAAGCTGTGTGAGAAGAAGATAAGCCACAATAACGATAATGACAATTTTACATCAAATTCTTCTAGAAAGTACTATTACTATTGTGCATACATGTATTTATTTATTTGTTTACTGATTACATATCATTATATATACAATATAATTTAAAGATAATAATGATAGAAAATGATATCGTTATTTAATAAAAACATAGTAAAATAGCTCAGCCATATTAATATTCCTGATATATGGTGTGTTGCGGAGGAAACAGCAGTGATGAAACAGTATATCTCAACAATTACATAGAAAAAAAAAGATAATCAAAACCTATCGAATAGTTTGTCAAATAAAAAATTTATTGATTCGCCTTTTTTTTTGACTTCACTAAATTTTTTGACTTCTACCAAAAAGTACTAGGCTCCCCAAAAGCACTAATTAGACAAAATCATACATATTAATAACAGATTAATTTGCAGCTCAAGTTCTAAAGATTATTTATATAAAATCACATTCTTCCAGGTTTAGAATTTTATAAAATAAATTCGATTATTTTTAGAAAAAGAAGTTTAATATAATAATGATAATTGCTCTAAAGCCTACATAATAATATGTTTCAAAATTTTATATGATTAGAATGCAAGCATCATTTTTTCTCAACACGCTGTAAATACACCCATACCCATATCCATAAATAATCAATAATAATAAAACTCAAGCAATCACAACAATGTATCATATAAAGAAAATATCTTCAAAAAAAAATTTTTTTATCTAACGATGTCGATCTGCTGTACAATAATAATAAAAAACCCCATCATTCATTCATTTGCCTCCAAAAACACAATACTCGTAGCGAATAAAAGATAATAATAATAATAACGAAAGTAATAATAGTAGTGAACTATTAAAAAATAACATAGTAGTAGTAGTAATAGCAAACCTAAGGATAATTTTCTAAATGGTGATTATCAAATATATCTGACAATGATACTGCCGTTCGTCAATTAAACATTTTATTTATATATATATATATATGTGTATATATATATTGCTCAAGTAATAATCATTAATGAAACTTTAATCATAAACTATTCCTAAAAAACAATCTTCTTTTAACATCCATATCTCTTATATCACCGTCAGATCCTGTCTGTTACGATAAATAATTAAATGAATAAAGTCGGATATATAAAACAATCATTAATAAGTAAATTCCTTTTAATTTAATCAAAAATAATAATGTTTTTATGTATTACCATTATTGTCTTCAATATACTTGGCTCTTTCGTTTGTTGAACGGTAAAGAAATCATTGACATAACTATCGAAGCGTTTATAAAACGCTTTTTGTGAATTTCTCTAAAACTTATAATCACCACTCCCTATAAAGCAATGACCATATGAAATCTTGGAGTATTTACACACTAACAAGTCTTTTAAATCGATATTGAAAAATAATCTCAGTTTTGAAGCGAACCATTTTTGAATAGCTGCGGATTTAACAATTGTTGAAATTCTTTGTCTTGGCAACAGTTGTAATTATTAATTATTCATAGCATTGTTGAATTCTTGATAATACGGCGACACAAAAATTGCAAACAAAATAGTTAGCATGGCGTGATCATGTAGTACAAATCGACAGTACAATAGTAATTGTAATAGTAATCGCTATTCGGATAAATCCCTACTGCCGTTGGAATAACAATTACTAATACTAATACTACTAATACTCTTATTATTAACGAAAAACGAAGTCTCTAGATGATTTGTAATTGCTGAATAATACAAAGATGACGAATTAATTATTGTTTTATGATGTAAATATAAATTGAGAAAATATAAAAGGCATGAAATTTCCCTTTTCCCAAAAGAATTAAATCAAAAATAATAATTAATAATAACAACTAGAGAAAAATGTCTTCAACAAACACTCCACAAATTACTCTCTACACTGCCGCAACTCCAAATGTAATTAATTAAAGATCTTATCCTAATTTTTATTCTGTAATAATTCTCATTTAACGCTCAAATAAAAATGTTTATTTTTAAGGGTTATAAAATTAGTGTTTTTCTTGAAGAATTAGGGATACCCTATAAAGCTGTTCCAATCAATATCACGACTGGTGAACAAAAAGAACCCTGGTTCTTAAAAATTAATCCAAATGGAAGGTTGGTTAAGACTCTTCCCCCTGTTTCATAATTTATAATTTTTCATCCACTAAATTTTTTTATAATTAAATTAAATTCATTAGAATTCCTGCAATCGTTGATCACTCAAGAAACGATTTCAAAGTTTTTGAAAGTGGTGCTATCTTGATTTATCTTGCAGAACATTATGACAAAGAAAATAAATTTTTGCCAAAAGATGACAATTTAAGAAGCGAAGTTATCCAATGGGTAAGCTTCTTTTCCTCTATATATATTTTGTTAATATCATGTGATTAGTTATATTTAACATTTACTTGTTATTATAATTATTATTTGCTTAGTTAATGTTCCAAATGGCTGGCGTTGGTAAATATAATAATTTCCTTTTTTTACGATATTTTTTGTGTGCATATATTCAATAATTAAAGTGAATAATTCATTCATACACTCCAAATTATTTAATCAGGGCCGATGCAAGGACAAGCTAATCATTTCTCACGTTTTGCCAAAGAAAAAATACCTTACGCAATTCAAAGATATCAAGATGAAACAAAACGTTTATACAAAGTAAATATTGAAGATCGAGAATTCAAATATGAAAATTATTAGTTGACTAATTAAATTAATCTCTAAATAATTTATAGGTATTAGATGATAGGTTACAGGGTAGAGAATATTTAGTCGGTGATCATCTATCAATTGCAGATATTGTTCATTTTCCTTGGATTAAAATTCACGAGTTTTCGGGAGTTGCTATTGACGAATTTACCAATTTAAAAGCTTGGTTGGAACGAATTGCTACTAGACCTACTATTGAAAAAGGTTATAATGTTGTACCACGAAAATAAATTGCACAAGAAAGATTTTCTATATATTATACATATCTATATCTCATATTTCAATATCTTGTATTTTGTTTACACAATAATAAATAATTTTCATTGTTGCACTAAAATTAAAAAATCCACCTTCTCTAAAAGCCATATGCGTGTATTAATATACATCATATTTGTCATCTGTGTATTATTTGTTTGTTTTGTTTTTAAACAAAAAAAGTTTGAAGCCTTGTGTAATGTATGTCACAAGAAATTTCAGGGATCGAAACCAGTTCAAGTGTGCATATCACGTTACACGATTAGTATTGTTCCGCAGTGAGATTCTAAATTTGTATATGCTTAGTCACACGACGAATTCACTATAAATTTATTCTTTTCAAAGTAGTCGAAATCTTGGATAAAAGGTGTTAATTATTATGTTTCACTATAATGGTGTGCTATTAGTGTAGCTTATTGCATGTTTTTTTAGTAGGAAGTTTCCATGCTAATGTTTCTAATAATCGGCGTATTATAATATGTCAACCACAGATGCGCTTACAACAAGATGATGTATGGTAAAAGTAGGAGTAACAACAACAATATTAACATCGGTTTTGAGCATATGAAGACTATCACAGAGTAGATGGAGGAATCACAATAACAATAAATGCAAGGATGTCAAATTTTAATTAATGAACCAAATATGTAAATTTTTTCAGAAAAAAGAAAATTAATTTTCACCCGTTCAATATATAGCGCGTTAAAGGATTAGTTTTAAAATATGATTCACAAGCTTCATAAATTCGTAAATTCCTTTTTCGTCATTAAGTTTACCACCCCTAAGGTAACTAACTATATTTGGTGGAAATATAAAATTCTTTTAGGAACATAGTTATGAATTTCTTGATGAGCCTCGTCCTCCTTTATCAAATTGCTTAGTATTAACGATTTTTTAAATCACATTATTAAAAAATTTGATCCCCTGTAATCTTCTGTGACAACAACATAATAATAATGTTTGTCTGTAAACAACAAATAGCCAGCCAATCAATTAAAGATTTTAATTCTATTAAAAATTTATTTTTAAAAAATTTTCTTTCTTTTACAATAATATTTTTTTCATTATTGCTGAATTATGGCAACAATGTCTCTTTTAAAATGGCTTGTAATGGTATGTTTAAAACAATTTGTTTTTGGCTTGGTTTAACCTTTTATTTTTAAAAAACCACGGTGTATGTCAATACATGGATAAAATGCAGTAGTAGTAGACTAAATGCTCGCATCGTGGAAACCATTTTATAAATAATAATGCCACACATACTTAAAGATCTATTTTTCTTTATTCGGTTTTTTATTTTTATTATATTTAATAGGGATCTGGGAAACAAACAACAAACGAAACATGGAATAATGGCTCAGAAAAATATTTCGGTTTGGAAAACGTAAGCTTTAATTGTTAATTAATTAATTAATTAATTAATTATTATTTATTTACTTGTGAAGCCTGTGAAAAAGCATTAACGGTTTTTTTTAAATTTATATATTGTAGTATGGCAATATTTGGTAAGTTAATCTTTTTTAAATTTTATTTATTACATTTTTTTTAATTAAATTATTTTTAAATCCCAATGCTTACATGTTTCTTTTAATTATTTTTAAAATAAGCTATTGTAATTCTATTTTACAGGCACTTTATTTTTGTAAACCATTTCGAGAATGTGTTCTCAATTTTCCAAATGGTCAAATGGGCTCTTTTGCTCCTCAATCAATGTCTCCTACATATTCATCGCATAATTCTACCTCTAATACAAATGGTGTTTCCAATAATAATATTAACAAAAAAGAATCTAATGGTAATGGTGGTAATGGTAATGGTAATGGTAATGGAGATGGCGGTAAAGGTAACTATTAGTAGCAGTGGTGGATGAATAATAGGAATAATAATATAATTTAAAATTAAATTTTTTTAAATTTATTTAGTAAATGGCGAATCATCAGCATCTAATTACAATAATAATAATGGAAACAGCAATGGAAGTAATATTAATAATGAAATTGAAGATACTTTATTTGGGGCATTAAAAGATTTATTTACAAAAATAAATAATCAAAAAAAAAGAACTGGTGTTTTAAATCATAGTAATTTCATTACAAAATTGAGGAAAGAAAATGGTAAATTTTATAGTATAATTATTATTGATGACATTAATAATAATAACAATGACAACAACAATGACAACAACAATGACAACTCGTTACTCACTCACTTCTTATTTAATTTACGCGTGATTATAGAATTGTTTCGTACGACTATGCATCAAGATGCGCATGAATTTTTAAATTATATTTTAAATGAAATTGCTGAAAATGTTTTAGATCAACAACGAAAAATGGAAAATGAAGCCTCTGAAAGATTATCATCACCATTATCCTCGCCATCATCATCACTATCCTCGTTGTCATCCTCTCCATCTAAAAGTTTGGAAAATTCAGATTCCAATAAAACATGGGTTCATAAACTTTTTGAAGGAACTTTGACAAATGAAACAAAATGCCTAACTTGTGAAACCGTGAGTTTATAAAATTTCTCTTTCCAATAAATATTCCTGATAATAAATATTATTATTATAACAACTAAATAGCCAAATTTACTAATTTAGGTAACAAGTAGAGATGAATCATTTCTTGATCTTTCAATAGACATAGAACAAAATACCTCAGTAACAAACTGTTTGAAACAATTTTCTGCAAGTGAAATACTATGTCATAAAAATAAATTTTTGTGTGATGTATGTTGTAGTTTACAAGAAGCTGAAAAAAGGTATATATACAAAAAATTTTTTTTAAATATGATAAAAATGACAAAAACTTGTTTATAATTCAACAATTAATACCATCATCATTATTTATTTACAAATACAAGAATGAAGATTAAAAAATTACCTAACGTTTTAGCTCTTCATTTAAAACGTTTCAAGTTCCAAGAGAAGCTACAAAAAAATATTAAATTATCATATCGAGTAGTTTTTCCTTTTGAATTAAGATTATTTAATACGGTATGTTAAATTGCAAATATAAATTTTATCTAATTGTAATAGAATTAATAATAACGATGACAATAATAATTTTTTTTGGATTTATAGTGTAATGAAACCGAAGATGCTGAAAGGTTATATGAACTTTATGCCATATGTGTTCATGTTGGAAGGTAATATATTTGTGTGTGTGTGTGTGCAAGAGACAATATATATTTATACGAAAGTAATAATTACAAAAATTTCATTATTAATTAATATTGCTTCTTATCAGTGGACCTCATTATGGACATTATGTAACAATAATAAAAAGCATGGGTCAATGGCTATTGTTTGATGATGAAAATGTTGAGGTAAAATATAAATATAAATATTAATTAATGTATAGTAATAATAATAATAACAACAATAGTAATTATAAATATTCCTATTATTATTATTATTACAGCCAATAGATGAAATGAATATAACAAATTATTTCGGTGAGCAACCAACAACAACTGGTTCAGGTTATTTATTATTTTATCAGGCTCGTGATTTGGATTTATCATCTCTCGGATTAATATCAACAACAACAGACAACAACTCCGCATCATCATCACCTACATCTAGTAATAATGGTGACTCTTCAACCATGATATTAGATTTTGTAGAAGGAAATAATGGTAATGGTAACGATATTATTATAAATTCTCCTAATACAGAAACACCTTCGCCTCTAACCAATGGTATGCTAGAAAATCATCACCAAAATGGTTTTTCACATACTGATGGTAATGGTGATTATAGTAATCACATAAATGGTAACAATAATAATCATAGTAATAGTAATAACAACAACAATGGTATTAGTAATGGCAATGGTAATCATAATGAGGAGTCGACGTCGACGTCAACTCCAACGCCGACGACGCGTAGACAACCATCAAGAGATGATTCATTTCCTGGAAGATGGAAAATAACTATAAAAAAAGATAAAGATAAAGATCATAATAATAATCCAGATAATAAACGTAAATCACATCATGATCAAGATAATAATAATCCAGACAATAAACGTAAATCACATCATGATCAAGATAATAACAATAAAGATTCAAAAGATAATAATAGTAAGGACAACGATGATGATAAACCTGCACCAGATAGTAAAAAATCATGGTTTTCCACTAGACCAACTTCAAAATCAAATAAAGACAAAGAAGATAGAAAATCGGGTTTAGAGCCACTAGCAGAGGATCATACCTCTACTACTAATGATAGTAGTATCGTTAATAATAATGGTAGTAATAAAAGGGACAAAAAAGCAGAAGAAAAAAAAAAAAAAAAAAACTAAAAAAATATTTTGATAAAAAAAAAAATAAAAATGATGATAATAATGATGATGATGATGGTAATGATGATAAAAGATTAACAACGACACGGAAAAAACCCTTAATAAATTTTAGATCAAAAACTTGGTGACGATAGAGATTATAGAAGTTGATAACAAAGGAGTTGATAGACGTAAAGGGTTGTTAATTTATTAATTATAAAAAAAACTTTATTTATTTATTTATTTATTTATTTAATTTCATTTTAGCATTCTTATCATTTAATTTTAAAAACAATCTATCAATCTCTTTTTAAAAGTTCATTCCTACCTACTTGCATTCATTCACACATATATATTTTTATATATTTCTTTCCAAAAAATTTAATTAATTGTATATTAAGAAAAATGTTTATTATTTAAAGAAAAAAAGATTTAATCTATTTCGTTATTTATATTTATATTCATTTTCAATAATTAATTGATTTTTTTATTAATAAAAAAAAACAAAAAAAAACAAATAAATTCAATATTCAAAAAAAGCCATTTAAAGTTGTAGAGTTCTTTCATGGACAAGTCTAACTGCATCTTTAAAATTTTTAGCAATACCTGCTACCACTATTATAAAATCTAAAATTGTCTCATCATCAACATCATTATCATTAGTAGACTGATTAATTAGAAAATAATTTAATTAATACTGAATTTATAAGACGACTTTCTAGTCCATTTTTTAAAATATATATACTGTGTATAGTTAAAAATTTGCCCAAGATTAATCAATAATAATATATCGTTTAGTCTAGAACATCTTATTACTCGTAAATTATCTAAATTATCTAGAAGTTAATTAATAATGTTCAAAAAGACTATAATTATCTCCAAGGCATATAAATTGTCATTAAAGTCATAGAAATACAAGACGAAAGATTTAAAAGGAAGTTTGGAAAATGAATATTTATATAATCAAATATCACAGGTTCCTGAAAATTCAATAGAACCTTACATCTAGGCTAAATCACTAACATTTATAAGAAATGTCTTCTTAGATATATCTTGCCAAATGATGTACGAGATTTACTGTCAAAAAGAAACCATTAATAAAGTTGATTAATAGAATTGAAACCCTCTCTATAGTGACAACATGAAATGGCATCGTAATGATGTTTTTTAATAGAAATGCCTCTGGCTCGACAGATGGTGGTGTTATTATACGGAAGTGCGACTGTACGATAAATCTAGGTATTGATTGTGGCAATAAAAGAATTCACGCCCTCAAATGGATTTATTCAACATGTGATCTATATAAATCACAAACCACTTATTCACTGTTTTGCCCATAATTCGGATAACTTTGACAACTGTTTTTATTATTAGCGGTTATTTGTCTTCTTCCTATTTCTGCGCAACACTGCCAAACTTCAAAAAATATGCTAGCAATAAAAAATTTTTTTTCTCAGATACAGAAATCGTGTGAATTTTGATTGGGATAATTACGTCCAAAAAATTCTATTATTCAGCAAGGAATTGGTATTTGCAGCAGCAGCTCTAAATGAAACATTTCTTTGATAAATTGTACACGCACAATTGCCAATGTATATCTAAGGACGTTTTGAATTGATGTTTGATGAATTTGTACTGGCATCCATTATTTTGTCAAAAGCTAAAGGTAAAGTAGAGTTTAAATCGTATTAAAGGTTCCCATCATACCAAATTTTATCATTAGAATCACTGAAATTTAGCTAGCCAAATTCCTTGTGAATATAATAAAAATACTACGTCCGTAGACCATCATTAAACATTTTCCTTCTTTAAAAAAATATAAGGCATGAGATTAGGGGTAATTATGCTAAATATGATGCGACAGCAGAGCTTGAAATTTGTTCCGGAAAAATTGTATTCATATAATTATTTTTTCAAAATGTTAAAATAATAATAAAAACCCTCACCTAAACCAATAACACCATGAACAACCATAGCTTCCTTTTACCGTACCTCTTAATTTCCAAGCCTCAATTACTAGACTACCGATATATTTTGAATGAAACTCGATGGATGAGCAGATATCTAGGTTTGGCAAGATTAGTTTATGGCCCAAGATTGTCGATATACCGATTTGATGGCGACATTCTTGATAAAAATTTGCGCAAATAAAAAACCAAATTTGTTTTATTTATTATTCCGGAAACTTTTTCGGGTGTTATTTTTGTACCAACATGATTGAAAATACAAAATAATTTAGTTGATGCTGTAAATTCCAATCCTAATCCTTCATATATCTCTCATCCTAACTTTCATCACTAATATTTTTTAAATAGATGTGTTTAAGAGGGTGTTTTAGTCACGCTTTACACCCTGCACTCGTAATACATTAAAAGTATTCATGCCATCGCCACCAGTACCAATAACATTAATAAGTGGATTCTGTGATTTATTATTATTATTACCATCATTATTAAAAGTTAAAAATATATTTTTGCAGCAAATCCAAGCATTGATTCTGAACAGGCAGTAATTATTATGGATCGTTATCTTTACCATGAAGTGAATTTCCTAGTTTTAAATAAGCATGTCTTAAAGGTCTCGCTAATTGTTTCCTTTTTTTTTTTACGGGGAATTCTTTAAATGTAAGAGTGAATCAATTTGCAAAATTATTTCAGTAAAATTGGCATCAATTCCAAAAAGCTAAAAGACGTGTACATGTTGGTGATATATAACTAGAAATATTTATTGAAGAAGGATAAGAAAATTTTGCCGAGTAATTCATTGATTCGGGATGTTTGATTGATAAATTAAATACGCCAAACAAAATTTCTTGGAAACGGATGATGGTGATGTTTTACGATTATTAATGTTGTTATTATTATGGACTACTATTACGTCAATATCTGCGGAATAACGCAGCACCTAATGAAATGTTATTCAATTCAAATTATCCTAAAATCTTTAGGCATATTAATTTGCAAAATAATTTGATAAAACTGCTATGAATTGTAATATTTGCCATTGTATGTTTCTTTCACGATGTGAATTTGTTTGTGTGAAGAATTTTATTGGAATCTTGAAAGGATATTATTTTGGCCCAGAAGTATATTCAATGACATTAATTACACTTTCTTTCAACAAGTAAATTTTATGCCATACAAAAAAAGCAACTTGGAATCATTCTTTATTATTAATTTAGAAAAGATCAACTAAACATAATTGTGGTGCGAATATCAATGAATCAATTGAAATCTCTATGTTCAACAAAAATGTTGGAGTCACTTGAGAGGAAAGACAGGCTACTGTTACAAAAGGAAAATATAAATCCTTGCCCGATTTAATGCCATAGACAACGTTATATAATTAATTATAATTCGTCTCTTGCAATATTTAACCTATTTATTTAATGCTGATTTTTCTTTAATGTCCGGAAGTGAAGAAAATGTTCCATCATTTATGGTGTAATAATCGGATTTGAAGAGGTCATATTCGAAGAAATTTAGATCCATAATTATGGAAACAACACAAATGCTAAACGACTACAAGATTTACCCAATTGTTGGCCATGTCAGCATCTGGATGTTTGATTACATATATGTGACATCAATAAATGATGAGGGGAAGAGGATGGACAGCATGATATACCTGGGTGTGTGAGTGATGGTTGATATCAGATATAAATCAATGCCAGTTCAATATTTTCATACACCAATCTAAATTGATGGTATTAATGTATTACACTGGATTATTAGCACGACAACATAATATTCCAACAATATGCCAGAGCAAATAAATATTAACAGGTCATGTTTGTTTACTCTGAAAAATAAATGAAGTATTATTTATTATATTAAATTCATTTATTTGTAATAGTAACTAACAACTAATAATATGACAGTTTTAAGAGCGCGCGCACACACACACACACACACATATATATATGAAGACGATGATATTGAATTTTTTTATTAAAGTCTAAGGTAAAAAAAAATTGAAATGATAATTTGCGTGAATAGAATAAAGAGAAATTCGACTAAAGTAAAAAAATTCATCATATATTTACGGTAATAAATTTCGATTTTTACTTTTGATTAAAATCATAATAATATTATTTTTTAATTAAAAGCTCTTATTCTTTACCCTCATCTAAAATCAACCCAGACATAAATCATGCTAATTATGAAGCAATCTTCTTTTTTGAGCTTGGTTTGTTTAAAAGTGTCTTATGGATGTGCTATTATTATTAAAACGAAAATAATAGTTATTAATAAATAATATAATTCAATTTGCATGATATTGATGATATAGAAATAGTATCTACCGGTAGCACACCACCACCAGCAATTGTAGCTTTAATCAATGTGTCTAGTTCTTCGTCACCACGTATAGCAAGCTGTAGATGTCTTGGTGTAATGCGTTTTACTTTTAAATCTTTAGATGCATTTCCTGCCAATTCGAGCACTTCGGCAGTGAGATATTCTAGAATTGCAGCAGAATAAACTGCAGCCTTTGCTCCAACACGTGCATTATTTATAGTTCTAGTTTTCAAATAACGGTGAATACGTCCCACTGGGAACTGATTTTAAGAAAAAAATTTTCAAGTTGATCATCAAATATTTAATTTGTAATATTAAAAAAAAAGGTCAAATACAATCAAATAATTTGTCCGATGATAATAATATAAATTGTCAATCTATCTTCAACCATTATAAATAGCCCCCCGGAAAATAGGAATTTAATTAAAGTTTACCTGTAAACCAGCTCTTTGTGATTTAGATATAACAGGTGCCTTTTCTTTTTGATGACTAGAATCACCATTAGCATTGCTTTCTTGTGTTGGCGCAGAGTCATTATTGGCTGGTTGTTTATCTGTAGCCTAAAATTAAATTTTTTTTAAATAAAAAATCAAATTATAAGTTGTATTTTAAATGTTGCCATTTGTTGACAATGTTTATTATTTGATAATTCAATAAAAAAATCAAGCTAACGCGACTAAGGTCTTAAAGAATTTTTTGTCAAAATTATTAATTATTAATAACGCGGTATTTAGTAAAGTTAAAAAAATATATTTATACGGAGATTTCCCATATGTAAAAATTTTAAAATTCATAAATTTTCGTTAAATTAAGAAGCAATGACAACAAGTAACCATAGAAATGTCTTGTCCGTGTGACTTTGCATTATTTAAAAATATTTTTCCTCTTACCATTTTTTAAAAAAAGTTGGAATATCAAACGTTACTAATATCGATATAATAGATGATAAGGAATAACTTTAAGAATATTTTTTGTATAAAGTTAGGATTATTATTATATTAATATTAATATTTCTAACCGAAATTTTTACAAGGGATGGAAAAAGAAAAAGAAAAGTCAACAAGAAAAAAAAAGTTTGGGAGCAAACTGGATTGATCTTATGTTGATCATTTTTTTATATGTAAATAAACAAATAAACAAATAATATCATATTAATAATAGCTTTTTTTTTTATAAAAATTTCCGTAAGAATAATCCCAATTATTATTGCTATTATTATTGTTATTACTAATTCTATGATTGTGATAAAGATTACTTTGGTTATGATTACTGTAATTTGAACCTCTTAAATTATTGGATTTTCCATTGAAATGGTTGTTATTGCCATGATTGCTATGATTGCTATGATTGTTATTATTGCTATGATTGTTATTATTATTGTTGTTATTGTGGAAACGATGACCAATAAATTGTTTATTGGTAAGATTAAGAAGCGAGGTTGAAGGAACAGTCATACCACGATATTTTGAACATCTAAAACAACACAAAATTAAATATATATGGTTGTTATTATAAGTGTTTTTTGATTGTCCCTCCCTTTAATAGAATATACAACAAAAGATTTTTTATTATTTACCTGTCACCTAAAGTTGAATAGCTCATAAAGGAATGATCAAACACAACGTCAATATTATTTCCTTCCATTCCAACAACTGTTCCTTTTGCTGCAATTGGAACACTGCCAGAATTTTCAACAAATTCTACACGATCACCAAGACTAAATATTTGATTTTGTAATCTGGTTGATGCATGATCTGGTTTGAGTAATGCCTTTTTTTAATGTTGATTTAATATTTTAATTAATACTTTAATAAAAATTTTTTTTAAAGAAAACACATTAGTTATTTCTTACATTTCGATCGACTTTTTCAATCGGGACAAGTGTCCACATTGGTTCTTTCGCAAATTCATCGGCTGCAGCTTCAATTTTTTGAATTGCTTCCTATAATTAAAAATAACAAATAAATATATATACACACACGCATATTGATGTAACAATGATATTAATAATAAAATTTACTTTATCCAATTGTTCTGTCTCCAACGAAACCTTCTCAAAACATCTTACTTCAATGGATTTCAACCATTCTTTGATCAATTGAATTTTTTGGTTTGCACTTTTTTTTGGATAAAAATCTTCGGCATTATAAATTTCTAAATAAAATTAGAATAATTAGAATAATAATAAATAAATGTTTTTATAATATAAATTACATCAACTATTGATCAATTACCATTTTTATGATTTTTTTCCAAAACTTTTATAAATTCTGGAAATCTTGACTATATTAAAATTATTTATAAGTAACCGTTTTACTTTTATTTTTAAAAGAAAAAATTCTGAATTAGTTAAAAACCTTGTACTCAGATAATAAATCAATAGCCTTGTCACTATATTCCCAACTAGAGTCATTTGATTTTCTTGTATATCCAAGGACTTTTTGTTTCTTGGCATCAAATTTTAAATTAAGACCTAGATTGATCCTTTGGCCAGAATTACAAACCACATGTAAGCTTGCTGTAAGCTTACTAAGTGTTAGACCAATTACTCCTAATCTTCTTGCTACCTCATATGAAGGATAATATTTCACTCGATTTGCATAATCTTGCGCAATTTCAGTTCCAAAACTATGCTCCTTTTGATCAATGGCCTATAGAACCATTATAATTATAAATAAATAAATATTTAAATGTATGTGTGCGCGCGCGCGCATTTATAATTTTCATTATCTTGATGGTTTAAAAAAATTTTTTTATACCAATGTTACACTCAAATACTTTTCAGAATTCTTTTTAATAACACCTGGACTACCATAATAAGAACTACCCAAAAAGAAGACATGCGATCCTTCTGGAAATTCAAGAGAGATGGGGATTGCAGGTTGTTCTATAAATCGAGAATCTTCGCATTCAACAGATCCAACTGTGGTTTGTATTGCAAAATTCATTTCATCCGAGTTGCTATAAAATTCTTTAACTAAAGATCCATCGGGTAATCTTTTAAGACCTAAGATTACATATGAATTTAATTTATAAATAAATAAGCAATCAATATAACAACCAGTAAAACCAATTTATTAATTAGTTAATACCTTTAAGTAACACCACATGAGCTACAACATTAACAGTTCCTATAATTACTCCACTTTTTTTGCTATAATCATGTTCTAATTTATCAGCTCTTTTACGCCAATTTTCAGCCACCTCAGGATGATGCGGCGTTTTTATTACATGTTTACGGCCGTTCTTTTTAACGAGTAATTCGTATCTGTAAAGTTCGTCAGACACTGCTTGAACTTTAGCCTCTTGGAGAAAAGGCCAACCTTTAAGAGGGTTAAAAATGCATAATCAATAAGCATTATCATGATAGTAACTATTATTATTATGATAATAATTATAACACACCAACAAATATTCGTTGATCAACTTTTTCTGTAGCGATAGAATCTGTTTTCATTTCATCAAATTGGTTATAAAGAGTGATAACCATAGTTTCATTCCTAGTTAAATGACAATTATAAATAAAATCATTGGTTGTTGTAATTTCAAATTTTAATAAAAAAAAAAAAAATAAACAAAAAATTTTTTTTTACTCACTTGCTCTCCGAATTGAAAACTTTAACTCCATGACGTTTATGGGTACCAAAATGTGGAATTGTATCTAAGGTTGGAAAACCTGCCATAGATTTAGTTCCCAACTTAGCACCTTGACATAACCCTTTAACAAGCTTTAATCCATCAAGTGTAGGCAAGTTAAATTTTTCCTTCTCACACGAGCAACAATCAATATCTAAATATAACATTATTATTATTATTATTATTATTAGATTATTTAGATGATGAAGTTTTTCTCAATAAATATATATATAATAATTTACCTGGAAAAACATTTGGCAAAGACGATGGATACTTTCGATTTATCGCTGGGTTATGTCTAAAGATATAACTGTCACCAAACGTATTTCTTTTTCTCTCTTCATCTGTCAAAAGATGCTCCCTGGCTAAATAAATTAAAAAATAAAATAATAATAAAAAGAATTAATCAGGGAAATAAAGTAATTGTAAATTTGTATTATTTTTAAACATTAAATAAATACCATCCAGAGCTTCGACAAGTCTTTTCTGATCAATAAAAGGAATTTTAACAACTGCTTCCCACTCTTGCTTTTTACCATTCAAATCAAGTTCAAATTCATTAGGATAAAAGTCTATGATTGGCGAATTAGGGTCTGTCATCAAACTCTATATAAAGAAATCAAAATTAATAAAATCTAAAGCATATATATGTATGTACAATTAAATAAATACCTGATATGCTGGAGGTAAAAATCTTTTACTTCCTTCAGGTAAAACACCCATTAGCTGTTCAAATGGTTTAAATGATCTTCCTAATTCAAATTTAATATCAAATCTTTCCAAATCATATAAATCTATAAATAATTATCATTATTATTATTGTTATTATTGTTACTTTTTTATTAAAATAAATGAATTAAAGTATTGATTTACTAGATCAAAAAAATTTATACCAGAAATTTTGGGCGAATAATGATATGGATAGAACCAACCCCATGATGCAACACCATTATAATAATAATGTAAAACCCATTGTAATCCTTCAAGATAAGAACTAACAAGATGATCCATTTCTTTTTGATTATTATAATCAATATCCATTTTATCCTTATAATAATTCGTTTTCAATGCGGCAAACTTTTTTTCTTGATGTTGCTTTTCTCTTTCTTCAAAGGCTTCTAAATAATCCTCTCCGAGTACCTCTGCACTTTCATATTTACTTAACACCTGATACCTAGCCTCTATCTCTTCGTCAGATTCGTTCTCAACCCTATAACTAACAGACAAGTTTTTTAATTCGCCATCTTCGTATTGTTTT
This sequence comes from Entrophospora candida, assembly GCA_910592215.1. Taxonomy (NCBI): domain Eukaryota; kingdom Fungi; phylum Glomeromycota; class Glomeromycetes; order Entrophosporales; family Entrophosporaceae; genus Entrophospora; species Entrophospora candida. The sequence goes on from CAJVPN010000414.1 coordinate 24,108, forward strand.
GTAAAAATTATTGATAGTTCCTCAGCAAGATTTTGAATAAACACGCGATCACGAGCTGGACATTTAGCTGAAAATTGAACAGTTACTTTTGTACGTCCTTCTATTATTTCTTTGATTTGTTCAAATATATGTCGTTGCTCTGGCGTCAAAACTACAATTAATATTGATTTTTAGAAAAAAACCATGTGTTTAGAGAAAGAAACTTCAACAAAATAATATATATATAATGAAAAAACGCGCACCTAATTTTTTATTCTTTTTTTCTTTTTCCATTTGTTTCGCAAATTTTCGTTGTTTTCCCTTAAACCAATTTTCATTCGCCAATTCTTCTTCAAATGAGTTTGTTTCTGTTTGTGATAACTCTTTAAATATCAATTCGACCCTCTCTACATCTAAAATTCCTCCGTCATTTATATAACCACCTATAGATATATATGTATTTATTTAGAAGGGAAGAAAGGAAATTTATTTATTTATTTATTAGATCTATTTAAAATTACCTTTTTTTATTTTTTAAAAAAAATTTTAACTGACCAGCTATTGGTAGTACTCTTTTATAAATATTAAACATTGTTGCAAGTGCTCCCTCGTTAATAAGGAGATTTGGCAAATTTGGTATAAAATCATTACCAACAAATAATGCCAACAAAACAAAATCATCTATTATCCTTTCAAGATCATATTCAAAATTAATTGATTCCATCAAAGAAGAAAATTCAAGATCCAAATATTCACGTAATACTGATAGATGCATAAGATAAAAATTCTGTAATTCCAATCGTCTGATGTACACATTTATAAATAGTGTATTTTAGCAAAAATAAATAAAAAGATATTATTGTTGTTGTTATATGTTTTAGCTTACCCTTGTTTTTTTGTTTTAGATGGACCAAATGATACCTCTTCTCTTAATAATGCAAAATGAGGATCATGACTTAAAAGTCCTAACATAATTAAATCTGCATCTAATCCATATAAACAATGTCTGACATTTGGATTATAGTCTGGTTGAGCTTTAACAGTACGAATATATTCCATTATTTTGTGTTCCCCTTCTCCTGGTACTTCATGCCCTGATAATATTATTTCTATTCCTGCCCAATTAACATCACCTGATATTTTTTTATGTATAAAGTATTCTAATTGTTGCGAAAGCTTTGCCATAAATTCGGTGCCTTTTTTTCAAATATAAATTTTTAAAAAATATTAAATTATAAAGTAATGATTTTTATAAAAATTTATTATTGTTATTATTCTCTAACCTGGTGTAATACAATTACTATCAAAAGGTGACTCGGAAGGCAAGGTCTCTCCTTTAAGTTGTGCTTTTTTTATCGCATCAGCTGCATCTTTTGCAGTTCTAAAACGTCTAGCACGTTGTTGATTCATTTTAGCTCTTGGAGCCACACCTATTATCGTAGGATATAAGTATGGATTTTAATTGATATATAAATAAACAAATAAATAAATGTCAAATGAGCTGTGTGTGAGTGAGAGAAATTATTACCATCAACAGCCATAAAAAATAATTTTTTTGGCTTTATTTTGATGAATAAATGATCGATATAATTAAATATGTCTATAAAAATTTTATCCTCAGAGATACGATAATGTGCATCTGAATTGTTGGGATGTGAACAGTGATGAATGATTCCGTTCATATCAAGATATAAATTATCTATTTTAAAAAAAAAATTAAATTTTTTATGTAAATATAGAAAATTTTTAGATTACGAGTTATCAATAAGAATTAAGAATTTTACCAAATTCAGGTATCCTATAAAAAATATCAAAGTAATAAATCAATAATAATAATAATAATAATAATAATAATAATAACAATAAACAGTTAATTAATAAAGAAAATAGTCCTTAAACCAAGAAAAGAAATGAACGTTTACCTGTTTTCTGTAATCAATTGACTACAAAGAGGATATCTTTCACTAATAGAAAGAAATCATTTTATACTTTAGAATAAAAATGCTTTTTGTTCATAAAATTCATATTACGAATGTGTTTAAAATGCAATTTTTACCTAATCCATCGGAAAAATTTTGGTATTCCCATTGTAATATTTTTATTAAATAATAATAATGAAAGAAACAAAGTCTTGTGAAGTTTTATGATTTGCAGTCGATAATTCAACAATGTTTAAAAAACTTGTTAACGGGGAAAATGTTGACAAACAATAATCAAAAAAATAATATTTCAAAGTTTATAATATAATTTTTTTTTCTCTTCCTCTTTATAAAAAATATTTTATTCCAAAACAGTTCGTGTTAATGTGTGTGTGAAATGAATTTGTAGATGTACAGCGAAATGGGTTCTTAAAAAATTTTTTACAACAACTGGGGTTTTTGTATAATAATAAAGTCATGTGAACCGACAATAGTTACACGACTTCAATTGAGCAAAAAATAGTTTTTTTTATCATCTATAAATTACGCATGTGTTCTTTCTTTTTATAAAGATTTTGCAAGCTATAACAAATCGAAAACAATATTATTTTAATAATATGTTTCCGTCTTTCATCATAAAGACCAAATTCTCATGAAATTGTTCTTTTAATTCATCTTTATTTGCTGTATTTCTTGGATCAGCAACGAAATTGTTGATTACTTCTTGTTCCAATTTTTGAAGAGATAATTCTTGGCTCTACAAAGAAACAATAAATAACAAACAATTATTAAATTCGTATATGTGTGAATATATATGCACACACGCGTGTATATAATGAAATGAACTTACTTGGTCAGCTCTAAAAATTTTCTTAATTACTTGAGATATTTCGCTTTTGAAATCTAAAGTCTCTTTATTAACATTATTACTTTCCGTTGACTTCTTTGATTTCTTATTCTTTTTCTTCTTTTTCTTGGGACTATTATTAGTATCATCATCGTCATTATCATCATTATTTGGTTTTTGTTTTTTAGGTGAATACAAATCTGAATCTATTTGATTAGATTCAACGGATATTCCTTCGATTGATTTACGTTTTTTAGACTCGACGACACTTTTAGTAGAAGCATTATTGCTATTATCTTGAGGTTTATTTTGTTCGTTAGGTGTTGAAGAACCTTGTTTATCATTTTTTATTTTCAGTGATTCATCGTTTGATGATTCTTTTAATGACTTTGCGTCATCTATCTCCATGGATTCTGTTTCATCAACATTTTTAACTTCTTGTGTTGTTTTATCAGATGACTGCTTTTCTTTACCAATTTTTGATTGTTGAGAATTGGAATCATATTTGGTTTTATTGGGGGATTTAGGACTACCGAGATCTTGTTTGATTTTATTGGGGGATTGAGGACTATCGGGATAATTTTTAGTTTTATTAGAAGATTGATGAGTGCCATGATCATGTTTGGTTTTACTAAGAGATTGAGGACTACCAGGATCTTTCTTTTTCAACTTATTTGGTGATTTCGATTTTTCAAATGATTGATCATTTCCAAAACCTTTCATTTTCAACTTGTCTGGAGATTGAGGACTACTGGGATCTTTACTCTTTGACTTTTCAGGTGATTTAACATTACCGGGATCTTTACCCTTTGACTTTTCAGGTGATTTAACATTGCCAGCATCTTTACTCTTTGACGACCTTTCAGGTGATTTGTCACTACCAGCATCTTTCTTTGGCTTTTCAGGTGGCTGAGGAGGATTACCAAGATCTTTCTTTTTTGATTTTTCGAGTGATTGATGTGAATTGTCAAGATCTTTTTTTTTGGGTGATTGAGGCGAATTTCCAAGATCTTTCTTTTTTGATTTTTCGGGCGATTGATTATTTCCATCTTTTTTATCTGATTTTTTACCAAGTATTTCTGATTTATCAAGTTTTTCCGCTTTTTCATTCTAGGTCGATATGTATATATGTATATATATATATATATACAAAAATTTACTAATAAATAAAAAATCATAATAACATTGAAATTGGTTGAAATTGATTATTTCGAGCTGTTTTTAATGATAATGATTTACCTTTTTTTTATTTTTATTATTCATTCCTTTTTGATATTTCTCTGCTTCACTAATGCAACTAGTATGAGCTTTATACGCTCCATTTTCAAAAGTTTTATGACAATCGAGGCAGGTAAATTGGGCGTTTGGACATCGAAATAAGTGTTGTTCAAGTTTTGGTTTGTTGATAACGTCATTACACTTATCACAACTAAAAGTTACCATTTTTTTCTCTTTTTTTTTTTTCTAAAAAAAATGAAATATTTTTCAAAAATCGGGTGATCTCGTGATTGTGATTGATTATTGAAAAAAATTTTTTAATTATTATAATTAAAAAATTACTATTTCATGAAAAACCAAATCAAAGGCGAGCGATAAAAGGTAAATTACATTAAATTCTAATATTAATTAATATTAACGATTACTATATATATATATATATATATATATATATATATTGATAAAGAACTGAATGATGTGTATTCTTTGAATTTCTTCAAATGAAATTGAATAA